>WNYD01000069.1:0-180953 GCA_021396205.1 Sporothrix brunneoviolacea
CCCCCCCCCCCCCCCCCCCCCCCCCCCCCCCCCCCCCCCCCCCCCCCCCCCCCCCCCCCCCCCCCCCCCCCCCACACTGGTCGCCTCACCATGAGTAGACGTCCTGTGGCGGCGGGAAGATCTTCTTGCCCGCCTCGTGCTCCCGGCTCAGGAACCGCTTCAGATCCAGGAACGAGGGCGTTATCAGCTCGTCCTTAAGCAAGGCGAGCCAGCTCTCGCCCAGCGTGTCAATCTCCAGCTTGAGCAGCTGCTGTTGCTCCTTGGTCAGCTTGGCCACCCACTTGGCCTTGTCAAACTTGGGCTCGGCCTTGAAGGGTGTGGACGACGGCGGCGGGGCCAGCACCGTAGACTTTGCTGTTCTGCTCGATCCGCCGGCCGATGGCGTCCCCTTGGGAGCCGCAAAAAAAGACATGAGCGAGCTCTGCTGCTGCTGCTTGGCCTTCTTGGGGTCGGCCGCGGCCGCGAGGTCGGCGCCGGCCTTGCGTTTAAGGGAGGCCATGCCTGCGAGAAGGCTGGACGAGGGGCGTCGAGAGCCGAGCGAAGAGACAGAAAAAGACGTCACTGGCAGCCGGCCAAGTCGAGGCAGGCGAACAGCAGAGAGGAGAAGAGAACTAGTAAGAGAACAAGTCAAGCCGGGCAAGCAGGCGAACAGAGGTTGAGACGTCCTAGGGCGAGAGGTGAAGAGGAACGACGGCCCGGTCAGAGAGCCAGATCGACAGGATGAAGCAATCGTGAAGGTTGTCGCCGTCTTGTATCCGTCTGTTTCGTTTTATAGAAAGCGACGACGAGCTACTCCGTATTACTGCACAGAAGAAAGAGGGAGTCGTGAAATTGAGCTGTTAGAAAAAATTGGTCGTTTTAATTGTGTGGCAGCAATATCACCAGGGTCGGCAAACCTCCCAGGGGATGGATATATTCATATAGGGGAGCGATCGCAGCGTCTGTGGGGGGATGCTGGTCTGCCTGCCGCTCTGCCTGCTGTTCTGTGCAGCAAAAAGAAAGAAGATAGCACGGAAAGAGCATCCGGTAAGATTAAAGGCGGTCATTGTGGGAAAGCACACCGAGAGGCTAGCACCCGCAGGGCAACAGCGGTGGATATCGGTGGGAAAGTGCATAAGACCTACAGGGGGGGGTCGAAGGAAGGAGCGTTGGTCGGTGCGCGTGAGTTTAAGAGCGACGCGGGATGGGCTGGCGGACCCGTGAATTTTCGCGTTTTTCCAGGCCTCTTAGCAGACGGGCAAGCCACTGGACAGGCCAGGCTGGGCCAATGGAAGGCGCTATTTTGGCATTAGCGTGCGGAGAAGTGCCTGTCAGCTTGTTTCTAGCCAGTGGCTGAAGGCCGCTAGCTCACAAACTGGACATCGCCAACCTGCAGACAACTTGCAGACGACCTACAAACAGCAATCCTGCACGCGCTGCTGCCTTGAGTCACTGAGGATGCGGACGGGATGCATGAGTAGACAAGTTTCAGCCTGTGGCCGTTTGCTGTCGGCCAGGATGTCAGACAGAATGGCCTGCAGGTCTCGCGATGGCATCGCTGTGAGACAGTCAAACAGACATTGGCGAGCAGATTCGTTTGTGAAGAGATGGAAGATAGTATCTTATGATGTGCTTTTGCCTTAAGTCTTGGTCTAAGTACATTTTGTGCTGCGTTTTCTCTACCACCAACACCCGCAAACCCACGCGGGTGCCAAACGATGTATGCATAAAACAGAAGAGAAGAAGAAGAAGAGATGCAAGAACAGGAGAGAGACGCAAAATAATGCAAGTCGCCAAAAGATCCGCCGGGCCGCTGAACAAAAATGCCAGAAATACACCAATGCTGTTGGTACATGGAAAACACAGAGAGAAGTAGGGAAGTCAAACACAAACAGGGCGAAGGGTTGTCGGGGTCACTACCTCACACGCCGTCCCGCTTGTTCTGCAGCGCGCGCTCGTTCATACCCCGGAACACCTTCTTGCCCACCTCGTAGCTGCTGATCATGATGGCGCACGCCGGCGCCACCTTGAGCGTGCGCGGGATCCAGCCCCTGAACAGGCCCGCCACGCCCTCGGTGCGGAAGATGTACCACAGCAGCCGCGTCATGCTCTGCTCCTCGGGCACGGTGGCGGCAGCGGCGGCAAGAGCAGCTGTGCTGCTGCCTCCGCCCACCCGCGCCTCCCGGAAGACCTGCGTGCGCGTCTTGCCCACGTCGAAGGGCATCGTCGCGATCGAGGCCGCCGCGCCCGACAGCGAGCCTGCCGCAAAGCTGTCAACGAACGTGTCCGCGTGGTTCTCGCGGCTCTGCGACCGCCGCCGCTCGCGGGCCCGCCGGGACCCGTTGAGGTCCAGCAGCCGGTCCCGTCCACGGCGCCGCTCCCGCGCCTCCGTCAGCTGACCGCGGACCGTCTCGTAGCCCCACCAGTACATGGCCGAGAAGGGCACGTCGCGCCACAGCGTCAGCGTCAGACCGCGCCATAGCGACCGGTACCCGTGCGTCTGCACCCTGTCGCGCAGGCTCTGGAAGGTGTCCTGCAGGTGGCCGGCGGCCGACTCGCCCTGGGACGCCTGCAGCCGCGTGCGGAACAGCTCGACGGGACCGACGGCCGTGGCCGCCAGGATGCGAGCGAAGGCGCCGGCCGCCAGCGGCGCATATTGGTCGGGCGTGGCGCGGCTGATCGGGCTCTTGGGGTTGTAGCGCAGCCACTCGTAGCCGGTGAAGTAGATAACGTTGGCGGGGATGGACATGAGCAGCGTCGGCGACAAGCCGCGCCAGAGCGTAAAAATTCCCTCGTTGCGGGCAATCTTGCGCAGGCCATCGATCGTCGAGTTGATCGTCTTCTGCTGGTGCTGCTCGACGGCGCAATCGGGGAACGCGGCAGCCGCAGCCTCGGCAGCGGCCGCCTCGGCAGCTTTAGGCCCGGCCACGCAGACCTCCGTGTTGGCGTTCATGAAGAACACCTCGCGGCAGCAGGCCGTCACGCCGAGGTCGGTCGGTCGGAAGGCGCCGGGGGTCGTGGTCACAATCTTCTGGAAGTTGGCAGGCAGCTTTTCGAAGTCGATGACGGGATGTGATACGGTCTGGGACTGCAGGCGAACACGGACGACGTCGAGAGGTGTGACTAAAACACGAAAGAAAAAATCAGGTTAGCAGACGCACGAAGTACCACAACGCCGCCCCATCCACCAGAAAGCAACCTACCGAGAAGGCCCGTCAGCAGGCTGCCCGTTGTTGCCGACAGCATCCTCTGCAGCACGGTGATCTCCGGTGGGTCGTGGGATCCGGCACCGCCGTCGCTGCTGCTGCTCGCGCTCATCACCGGCGGCGTGAACGGCAGCGTCTCGGGACCCTCGTCCTTCTGCTGCACATATAATCTCTCGTGGTTCTGCCCATCCGAGCTGTGTGACAGAGTCGGCGCCATCGCGAGGGGACGCCCGAAAAGAGCCGGTTTGACTTTTCCGTCTGTGGCAGATGAGGGCGGGATTGAGAGACTCGAAACGAGCCCTCGGCAGGGATTGGAAAATCGGCCCCTGCTTGTGGTCGCAGATGAAATTGTCGTCAAAAACCACTCTGAAATCGGCAATTGACGGTGTGTTTGTGGCAGGATATGTGAATCAGAGGTGGGCGACGTCCCAGACAGCGGCGGATGCGGAGATAATATTATGACCAACACTTTTTTCTCGTATGTCCTTTCCCCCCCGAATTTTTTTTCTGATGCGGTCGACGGTTTCGGGGAGGCAAAAATGCGCTCTGACTGGCTGGTCCTTGCTCGGCCAGTGTCGCTCTACAGCCGAGCTATTCAGCCGCTGCTTTCCAGTGGTGACGTCGCCCCACAGTGCTGTCGCAGCACCCTCTGCATCAGATAAGATAAGGCCCGTTATCGGCCTGGCCATTGTGGTGGCCAACCTGGACGGCGGTCACGTGTAGCCTAGCGAGCTTTGGGGAGCTATTCTGCTAGGCAGGGAAAAATTATGGGGCCGGCACGAAAAACCGCCAGGCGGTCCAAGGCCTCAACCCCATCCACAACCACAACGGCGACGTTTCACACCACGGCCTAGGCGACAAGGCGCGACAACTGAGACGATGCGCAACGCGGCCTAGATCGATACAACGGTTCTCACATCTTGACAGCTTGACACATACGCTCCGTCGCGTCAGCGAGCGCGACCGATCTCCGTTTTCGACAGCCGATCTCGACGCGACGCCACGATGTCCTCGGCCGCAGAGAGGTTGGCCGCCCTGAAGGCGCGGGTTGCGGCGGCCGTTACTGGCGGGCCTGGCAGCGGGAGCGGCGGTGGTGGAAGTGGAAGTGGGAGCGCCAGCGCCAGCGGAAATGCCAGCAGACATCCCGAGAGCACCAGCAGCTTCGGCAACGACATCGCCAGCAGCAGGACAAGTGGCCTGCCGCCCGCCGGCGGTCTCAACGTCCCGCTGCACCCTGCGCTCGAGAACCTGAACTCGCCGTTCACATCCCTGTCGACGTCAAAGGCATTCGGCCGCGGCGGCAAGCGCGACAACCGTCGGGCGGCCCGCGCCAACCCTTACCTCGACACGAGCCCAGCCACAGTCGCCAGCGCCGAGGGCGACGCTGCAGCAGAAGCAGCGGCGGCGGCGGCGGCAGCGGCAGGAGCGCCGCCACCACCGGCGGCCCGCGCCCGGCAGGCGAGGCAGCTCGTGTTCAACCAGAAGGGCAAATACATCCAGCAGGGCAATGCGTTGCGGCGGCAGGCTGCCCTCGAGGCCATGAAGGCGCGCATCGCCGAGCAGGCGCGCAAGGCGGGCATGGACGAGATCCCCAGCGACAAAAACTTTGTGGTGGAGGCGCCGCCAGACATCGAGTGGATCGACCAGGGCTACTTTGCCGAGGGCAAGACCTACGACGATCTCGACATGCCGGGCTGCCTGGTGATTGAGAAGACTGGGGAAGGAGACGGCGAAGGCGAGGAGAGCATCATCACGGACCTGGTGCAGCACCCGATCCCCATCGAGCCGCCACAGGACAAGCTGGTGCCGGCGCCCAAGGCCATGTACCTGACCAAGCGGGAGCAGAAGAAGCTGCGGCGGCAGCGCCGCATGGCCGAGCTTAAGGAGAAGCAGGCCAAGATCCGCCTGGGCCTGATGCCGGCGCCGCCGCCCAAGGTCAAGCGGTCCAACCTGATGCGCGTGCTGGGCGAGGAGGCCGTGCAGGACCCGACGGCCGTGGAGGCGCGCGTCAACCGCGAGATCGCAGGCCGCTTCGAGAAGCACATGGAGGCCAACGAGGAGCGCAAGCTCACCAAGGAGCAGCGGCTCGAGAAGCTGGCGGCCAACCAGGACAAGGACGCGTCCAAGGGCATCCACATGCTCATCTTCCGCATCACGTCGCTGGCCAACGGGCAGCACCGCTTCAAGATCTGGAAGAACGCCGAGCAGCTGGCACTGACGGGCGTGTGCGTGATGCACCCCAAAGCGAGCCTCGTCGTCGTCGAGGGCGGCGAGCACAGCATCAACAAGTACCGCAAGCTGATGATGCAGCGCATCGACTGGACGCAGAACATCCCGACGACGATCCCGACGACGCTCCCGGCGCCCGCGCCGTCCGCCGTCGGCCGCCTTCCCGACGTGTCGGGACAGAGCAAGGGCCCCTCGCGCGAGTGGCTGGCCAGCGAGAGCGAGTCGCTGCCGGACAACCAGATCCGCCTGCTCTTTGACGGCGAGACCAAGGGCCGCGTGTTTCGCAAGTGGTCCAGCAAGATCTGCGACACAGACCGGGAGGCCTTTGACTTCCTGGCCCGGACCAAGCTGGAGAGCTTCTGGACGCAGGCGAGGTCGAGCTCGTAGAGGACAAGGGCCCATGGAGGCAACGGAAGGGGAGGAGGCGATATCACATTGCTCAGGTTGTTCACATTTCACAAACAACGGCAGTCTTCAGTCTTAAAAGCATGGCGTTTCGGGTCGGGTTCGGCGGGCGGTCACGGGCAATACGTCTCGGGAGAGGGTGTCCGATAGTGCCTGTATATTACAATTTACTGTATTCAGAATACGATGCTGCTTTCGGCATGTCTGCATCTGCGTGTCTGCATTTCTGCTATTTCTCTGTGTGGTGACAGCAGCGTGGCTCCATATTGCGTCTTACAGCAGGCGAGGCTAGCAGCCTGCAGCACCAACGCCGCCCCACTAAAATATCTCCGTGCCGTCCACCGCTAACAGTCACTCGCCGGATAAGCAAACGTCGTGCCCGCAAAAGACCGTAGACCTCTCGTGCACCCGCTCGTCTTTCTGCCGGTGCATGGCTGTTTCTCAGTTTTCGTCTTACCGTCTGCTCGTCAAGATCTCTTGTTGAGAGCGGCATACAGGACGCCAGAGGACCGCAGACACAGAACAATAGCGCCATCGTCGCTCTTCTCCCAGATTTGTCATCTTCGATATCCGGCTGCTCATAGATCTCCCTCGCGAGATGTCTCGACCACCACCGCCCGGCTCTGGCGCCGGTGGCATCAGCAAGGAGCTCGACTCGTTCCGGCAGCAATGGCGTGCCGAAGTCCAGGCCAAGACAACGCCGTCGGGGGCGACGGGGCAGCGGGGCAGTGGAAGCAGAGACGGTGCCCCGTCGTCATCTGCGGCGGCCTCTGCCACCCCAGCACCACCACCCCCCCAACAACTGCAGCAGCAACAGCAGCAATCTCAAAGGACCATCGGTCGCCGGCGTGGCAGCGCAGGCGCGCCTCAGACGCCGCTGAAGCTGCCGTCGTCGAGGAAGAAGCCGGTCCTCCAGGACAACGACGACGACTACGTGCAGCCGCGGTCATTTGACGATGTTGTCGACGAGGGCCGGACGCTTTCCGGGGGTGCCCCGCCGCCGAGCCAGCTCCAGTCTGAGGACGGCAGCGCCGCACCGATGCAGCAGGTAAAGCAGGAGCCAGAGTCGGCGCTCGAGCACTACGAGAAGGCCGTGGAAAAGGAAGCGGTGGGCAGCCTCGGCGACAGTCTGCGCCACTACCGGAAAGCATTTCGGGTGAGTGCAGCTGTCTATCAGATAGTCCCCCTGTTTGTTCGCTATCTAACACACCCCAGATGGATAGCGCTGTGGACAAAAAGTACAAGAATAAGCACTTTCCGGCACTGCCTCTTGCGGCCGCGGGCGGTGCAGCTGCAGGAAAGGAGCCGGCGGCGGCGTCGGCCGCAGACGCAGCAGCAGCCGCCAGACCCGTCCGCGAAGGTCCGCCGCCCACACTCAAGGAGCTCATCGCCTCGTTCGCGGGCCTCGCCATCGAGGCCGCCCCGCCGCCCATCGAGGGCATGCCGCAGCCGCCCTGCCCGCTGGCCGCGCTCCCCGACGAGCTCCTCGTACACATCCTGCGGGACGTAGCCGTGGACGATGTCGGTGATTTTGTGCGCCTGGCAAGCGTCTGCCGCAAGCTGGCGTTCCTGGTGGCCACGGAGGACCGCATCTGGCGGCGCGTGTGCGTGGGGCCCGAGTTTGGGTTTGACAGCATGCACCGCGCGTGGCAGCGGGCGATTGCGTGGGGCCCGCTCGCGGAAGAGGATGAGGGAGGGGGCCATTCCCTGGTTGATGGCGACCTGTCCGAAGACGAGCGGCGGCGGCAGCAGCAGGCCGACAGCCTAGCGACGACGATGGCGCTGCGCAAGGGGGCCACGGTCCCCAGCAGCAGTTCGTCTGTCTCCGCGGCTGCCTCCCCCGCCGTCTACCCGTCCTGGCAGCGCATGTTCCGCCTGCGGCCGCGCATCCGCTTCAACGGCTGCTACATCAGCACGGTCAACTATATCCGGCCGGGCCAGCCGTCGGCCAGCCTGGTGACGTGGAACAGCCCCGTGCACATCGTGACGTACTTCCGGTACCTGCGCTTCTTCCGCGACGGAACCGCCATCAGCCTGCTGACGACGACGGAGCCCGCGGACGTGATCCACCACCTGACCAAGGACCTGGTGGCGCTGCACCAGGGCGGCGCCATGCCGCACCTGCCGTCGGCCGTGATGCAGAACGCGCTGCGCGGGCGGTGGCGCATGTCGGGGATCCAGGAGGGGGAGGACGGCGGTGGCGCTGCTGCCGCGGACGGGGACCCTCTGAAGGCGGCCAGCGCCGAGGCCAACGCGCTCCCGCCGATCCGGGAAGGGAAGCCAGGTGCTGACGCCGGTAGATCCGCGGCGGCTGCCGGTATCACGCCGCCGTCGCCGCTCTCGTCACCGGCGGCCGCCATCGAGGCCGAGAGCGACCTCGTCGTCGAGACCGAGGGCGTCGGCAAGTACTACTACCGCATGGAGCTGGCCTTCCGCACGGCCGGCAAGGGCACGCGCAACAACAAGCTGAACTGGCGCGGGTTCTACAGCTACGACCGGTTGACGGACGACTGGGGCGAGTTCGGCCTCAAGAACTACCGGCCCTTCTTTTTCAGCCGCGTGCGTAGCTACGGGATCGGGGAGTGAGGTGCCGGGTTGATCTTTGTGGTGTAGAGGACTGACAAATAGATATGATGCAATGATTGATTTACGTCTTCATATTTTCTCATGTGCTTCTCTCTTCTTTTTCGAGTTCTCTCGCTACGTTCTCGTTTTCTTGTTTGGCATGTCAAATTTCCTTCTTTTTTTTTGATCTTTTTTAAACCAATACTTCTTTGATCTCGTTTCGTCTCTATCGGTACAATACGGGCCTCCCAGAGCAACGCTCTCGGCCAGAAGATTGCCGGCAGGTATGCCGACAAGTTGACGGGCGAGCTCGAGCGAATTATCGATCTCGATATATGGCATGCCCATTCTGACAGTGGGGTTGGGTCCCAGTGGGAATCATCTCTACTGTCGTCGGGACTGTCGTCGGGACTGTCGTGATGCTGGTAGTCTTGGGCATCGACACATTTCTCCAGGCATCCCCCGGTTGTCTCCCTGCACAGCTACGTGGGTTCTTCGTATCTTTTCTCCGTTTTTGCTTTTTTCCACCCCTACTCGAGGCTTTAAAGTATATGGCTTGCTTTGGATAAGTCGTCCATTATATAACGGAGAAAGGCTGTGAAGAAGAGGTAAAACAGAGGCGCAGCAAATACGAAGGGCGTTCTCTGCGACATGCAGAATACGACCACAAGGGTCGCGGCGTGTACGAATCAGACGCGCAACGTTCAGCCACATTAGGGGTTTTTTCTTCTTCTTTTTTTGCTTTTTTCTACTTTTCAATCTATTTACGCTTCCTTACGTTTAGTACCCCGACCGTCGCGCACGGGGACGGGACAATGTGACCTGGACGAGCCGCGAATTTGGTAGAACGAAATTAAGAAGCCGAGCAAAAGGCCGTCGGTTTCGGTTCACTACTTGCAGCGTTTTTATATTTCTGTCTGTCTTTCAGTCTTGCTGTCTTTCCATCCCTGTTTCTTCTTTCTCTCTTTCTTCTTGCTTTTGTTCTTTGCCGCCTTGTTTATTCCTTTTCTCTGTCGCCGTCGATTTCGCTCCGTTTGTGGATGCTGTATAAAATTTTTCGCTTCTTACGACGACCACCACGACAACCACCATGACCCGCAACCCTTTTGGTTTTGGCCGCGACCTGTGGGACCCGTCCCACCGCTTCGAGACCTCCTGGCTGCTGCCGCCCGCCTGGCTCGCCGCCTGCCGCGGCCTCTTCAGCCTCTACATCTTTGTGTCCCTCGTCTTCGTCCTCGCCTGGGAGTGCCGCCACGCCGACCTGGGCGGCTGCGCCGCGGCCCGCGATGAGTTTTCCTACTTCACCGTGCTCACCGACTGGGGGCTGGCCTTTTATTTCGGAGTCGCCGCCGTCCACACGGCCACCTATGCCCGCTCGGGCGCGGCGCTGCTCGACCGCTTCCCACGCCCGCTGCAGGCCCTCCACGCGGCCTTCTACTCGAGCGTCACCGTCTACCCCTTTATCGTCACCGCCGTCTACTGGGGCAAGCTGTACGCCGGGCCGTGGTTCCCGCTGACGTTCGACGCCTGGCACAACGTCTCGCAGCACGCGATGAACTCTGCGTTTGCGCTCTTTGAGATTGCTCTCGCCCGCACGGCGCCGCAGCCCTGGGTGCACATCCTGTGGCTCATCGTGGTGCTGGCCCTCTACCTGGCGCTGGCGTACGTGACGCGCGCCACCAAGGGGTTCTACGTGTACAGCTTCCTGGACCCGGGCCAAAAGGGCGGCCGGGGCCTCATCGCGGCCTACGTCTTTGGAATCGCCGTCGGGTGCGTGCTGGTGTTCTGCCTCGTGCAGGGCCTGATCTGGGTGCGGCGGTGGCTGACGGAGACGAAGCTGAGCAAGACGGGCCAGTTTGCGCGCGGCGACCGGCAGGCGGCCGACATTGAGATGGTGCGGCCGAACAAGGCGTGAACGGGAAGAACGCTGTCTGGCCCTGCTATCGATCATCATATCCAAGGGAATTTTCAAAGTGTCCGGGTTAATTTTGTACTGTTTATGTGTTCTGGCGCGTTATATACCCCAGGGGAAGAAAACGATGATAATGAAAAAAATGTTTGCATTGATCAAGAAAAGTTTATGCCTAATGATATCCCACAGAAACCAGTAATATTTTGAACATGAAGTAGAACACAATATATAGCCACCCTTTCAGCACTTTAGCGAGATTCCTCTCCGCAGCTCCGACTGCCGGATCTCGAACATGACCTGCACGCCCACAAACAGCGCGCCGCACGCCGTGACCAGGAACAGGAAGCCGGACCAGTCGTGCAGGATGCCGTGCACGATGTTCTGCAGTCCATCCAGGCCGACCGCGAAGCCCACCAGGTTGGCGCTCATCATCATCAGCACGTTGACCACGGCGCCCGCGCAGCACAGCATGCGGTACGCCGTGGGGCGCGCGGCCCAGCGGCGGCGCGGGAACAGGTAGCCCGCGAGCACCTCGGGGATGAAAAAGAGCACGACCAGCCAGCCCCAGATCAGCAGGCGCAGCTGGATGTCGTGCCAGAGCGCGACGAAGGTGAACACGAGCATGTACGTCAGCAGCGAGCGCGCCACGCCGCGCCACGAGCGGAAGTCGGAGCCGCCCAGCGGGATCCAGATGTAGCGCACGAGCCAGCGGTTGTAGGAGCGGTGCCACGAGCGCCAGAAGGACATCGTGCTGTAGTTGTTGCTGACGCACCGCAGCATGTTCTCGGGCGGGTCGACGCCGTCCAGCAGCGCCCACAGGCGGAACAGCCGCCAGGGCAGCAGCAGCTTGAGCCAGATGATGTGCAGGTTGAAGAAGGACAGCAGCGACAGCTGCGCCGGCGTGTACGAGCCCCAGTTGGGCCCGGCCTCCGAGATGGCACCCACGTAGTCGTAGTGCAGCACCAGCTCCATGGCCAGCAGGCACAGCAGGAAGCGCACGGCGTACCGCAGCGTGCGGCGGCCCTCGATCGTGGCGGGGCGGTAGCGCGCCTGGCTGATAAAGTCATTAAACGTCACGATGGGGCCCGTCAGGTACAGCGGGGCATAGACGGCGTAGGCGAGGTAGTTGCGGAAGGAGAAGTCCTGGGGCGGGGCGGGGATGACCACGCGATCCCGCTCCGAGAGGTTGGCGGGATCAAGTTGCTTCTTCTGAGAGCGTTAGTATTTCTTGTCACGAAACGTCAATTCTCCCGCGCCTGCCCCCTTTCCCTCTCTCCTCTTACCTCGATGGGACTAGAACCGCGTTCGCCGTGGCTCCAGTAGTGGTCCAGGTTGAAGCTTATGAGCCGCAGCACGGTCAGGTTGAACAGAATCTCCCACCGCGGCATCAGGCCGCCGAAGCCGTCCAGCCAGGCGCCCCACTCGACGAGGGTGCCGTCGGTCTGGCCCTCGGCTGCGTTGGCCGGCGTGTTCCACGAGCCGTTGGCGAGCAGCGAGGCCACGTTGGCCAGCTTGTAACCCCCGGCCAGCTCGTTGGCGAAGAGCGTGCCGATGTTGAAAACCCAGGTGGCCACGGGCACGTACGGGCGCGGCACCACGGTGGCAATGTTGTAGTTGACCCAGAGGATCAGCAGCACCTTGGCCGCCGAAACGCCGTGCAGGGCCACGAGGAAGACGAAGGCGAAGAGGTAGTCGAAAGAGAGGCGCTGCTGCAGGCGTGCGTCAGCCTGCTCTGGGGTGAGCGGCTTTGGTGAGGAGGACGACGACGACGGAGAAGAAGAAGAGGGCCCTGGGGTCGGGTTGACTGCGTTCCAGGCCTTGCGCAGGAGGGGGTGGAAAAGGAGGAGGAGCGCCATGTACGGCAGATTCGAGCGGAAGGTGTGGTACTGATCATCGGATGTGTCCTAGAAGCACGATGGTTAACAGGAAGGCGGCGGCGGTGTGGAATTGGCGTGCAGTCGGCTGGAGACGTACGACTTTGCGGCCAGGTATCCAGCCGGGCGAGAGCTTGCTCTCGAACTGGGGATAGCGAGGATCGGATGCTGGGGCGGTTAGCAAGCCAGCCACATGCAGAGGACCAGACATGGGCGCCTTCAGGACACATACGCCGCGACACATCGTAGGCCACCCAGAACATGTAGGGCACCGCCGTCAGGAAGACGGCATAGTAGAGGTAGAACTCGGGCGTGCGCCACTTGGACGGCTCGGCGCGCTTGCTGATGGCGGCGGCGGCGTCTCGCCGGCTGCCTGCTACCGCTGCAGCCCCATTATCCCGGATGTCGGCGGCCGAAGCAGGCTGGTAGGGCACCGTCGAGGGCGTGGTGAAGCGGGTGTCGAGCGTGTCGACGTCGTAGATGCTGCGGAGAAACGAGAGGGGCGACATCGTGGGGAGGGGGGAAAGGGGGGAATACCAGAACAGAATGAAAGAGAGAAGAGAAGAAAAATTTCAAATCATGGCTATCCGTGGCAGAGAAGACGAAAAGAGCGTGCTGCCCGGCGGAATAGAGAGAGCGAAAAAGTGAGGTCGAAGAAAAGACGTCGCGCGAATCAGCGAGGCAGGAGCACTTCGATGCAGCATACGCCTAATGTGGAAAGTGGCCATTTCAGCAGCTGGCCTCGCTGGGCCCGCCCCGCCAATCAGCACCGCCGGCTTAAATTTCACTGGGCGCGCGTGTCTTTCCCCTGAAAATGAGTGGAGCATGCCGCGCGCCCCAGACTGCCGCTAACAAGGACCGCTGCCACATGCCGCGCAGGCCTCGGCCAGCCGCTGGCTTACACCAGAACACCCGTCTTACTTTTGTGGCCAGGCCAGGCCCGGCTGTAATACGTCGACATTGTTAAACATCGCCTGCAATCTGCACAGCCTCGTGGCTATCTGGACGCTGCGCGGCCGCTGTTATCTAGCCGCGTCGGGAAAGACGGCCATCGACGACGGTTGACAGGCCACGAAGCGTATCGGAACATCATCAATTGCCATGGCAAGTAAATCAGAAAGGCAGAATGGTATCTTAGAGAAGTAGAAAGGCAGAGCAACAGAAAAGCCGTGTGGCATCCCCCTATTCTGTTGTCCGGTCGAGATACTCGACTAGCACCTGCCGGCAACAATCCATACACATGTCGTTGCGCCACCAGCTGCGGGAGCAAAACATCATCATGCTCCGATAAAGACTTGCCGGCACGCTGCCCAGCCGCTCCGAGGGGGCGATCATGCCGGAGAGCACGAGCTCTCCGGCACATTCCGCCTCGAACTGAGCCAACGCGGTCTTGAAACTCGCACAGCGTTCGTCCCTGATTTGGATGTCTGGCGTCTCGTCATTGAGATCATGGAGATGGAAATCCGCGGGATATTGCGAGACAACCTCCAGGGGCGCGGCCATGACTTGAAAGTCAAAGATACCCGCAATCTCCATGTCCTCGTTGACGAGGACGTTGTGGGGGCCAATGTCTCGACGGGTGAGCCGGAAGGGGCCAGTCTTTTCTTCGCTGTACAGCCTCATGACACGGTTCAGGGCACAGAGCACGAGAAACGGCCGGCAGTCCCGGAAGTTCCACCGGCCGCCGCCCTCGTTATCATCAAACTCCTCTTCGCCGCCGCCGCCCGGTTGTGTCATCTTGTACGGCGGCATGTTCGGCACAAGAAGCAGCCAGATCGGACCGCCGTCAAAAGAGATGCGCTGGTATGTGTGCATCTCGTTGCCACTGAAGCTGCTGTGAAATCGGCAGGGCATGCCGCCGTGGTGCCGAGATGCGATGCCAGCGAGCACATCCCAGTTGGTGTGCGCCATGGACGCGGTTAGCCCGGCGTGTTCTGTGGTGCCGGGCTCAAAGTCAGACAACTTCGTCCACCGGCGGCTCCCCAGGGAGCGGGCAGCTCAAGAGGTTTCCCCATGAGGCCGTGCCGTGTTCTCGTCCCCGGTTCTTTTCGTGTGTCGTGGCCCTACCTATTTCTGTGCGACTGGCCGGTGTTTCCGACATCAGGAGTAGATTCAGCTACGCTTCTCAAATCTTGTATTTACGATGTGGAACACAGTTGCGCCTTATATTCTTTCCCGTCCTTTCGTGCGTTCCGCCTCCCCTTCTCGTAACCGCCCAACTTAGCCCAGGTGTCTCAGCGCGCAGCGGTTAGTATTCAGTCTGCACGCCTGTTAACCGCCTTATTCGGGGGGCTGGAAAGGCCTGCATCTGTCTACGGGTTGAGCGATGCTGAAGGATGAAGTGCATCGTTCTGCAGTGGATATGCAGTAGACATCTGCCAACATGCAGCTCGGATCAGGCTGCCGTGAGCTGCCTAGGGGTTGTCTAGGCTGCCCGCAGGAGCGCGCAAGGCCGCACAGCGTGCCACTCAATCAAGAGAGGATGGCCAGGCCCGGTGTGAAACAAGGTTCACCACGGACAAGACGGGATATCCAGATGACCGTGGGAAACACGTCCTGGAAGAACTCTCGATCCTCTCAATAGATATCTCGTTCGTTTGCGGAACGGATTTTGACACTATTACGTCCTCTGCTCCGCTCCTTCATTGTTCTCGGCACCAGCTCGACTGAATGACTTCAGAATTGCCTCCGCAAAAGCACGCAGGTTCCGGGTAGAACCCAGCAAATGGAGGTGGAATTGGGTATCCCTTGTAGCCCTATCCCGTGTGCAACAATGCGACAGCACGACATATAAGATTCGCCATTTCCAAAAAAACAAAAACAAAAAAAAACAACAATGCTTGGGTTTTTTTTTGTTGCTACTCGGTAGAAAGAGAACGATCGTTCGACTCTGTGTAAAGCAGTACGGTGAATATTCTTAGCCTCCTCTTTCTTTTAGTCCTTATCTGTTGCTACCTTTCCCCTCCCGAAGTGACATTCCAGCGGATCAGCTTCGCCATCGCCGATGCTGGGCCGTGATGTGAACATACACCGCGTGTGTTAATCTCTCTGCCGTCATTAGATAGACACTAACAACACTGTTCCGATATAGACCCGAGATGCCTTCTGTGACTCTGTCGATCACCTGGGCTGGGAGCTGACGTGGGTTGTCGCATCCCAAAGACCTGCCCGGGATATTTCAGGAGATGCAGTGCGCCGTCTCGACACACTGAGGTTTGATATTTTGGGAAAAGAGTTGAATTGCGATGTGAGGTATTACCCCACAGTCGTAGAAAGTACAGTCGGCGGAGAGGAGCAACAGAGGCGTGTTTTCGTTGCTCGATGTTTTGCGTGTCAGTTGGCCAGGCCGAAAAAAGAAACAGAGATACCAGACTCGAAACAGGGCAACGTCCCGGCCCTATGCTGGAAATCGCCCTAGCACCTTTTGTGTCTCCTCGCCCCATTGAAACGGCGAGGCGACGAAATGATCGTGGGCTTGATGTGTACTGCCCACCGGACCGTATTGCGCAAACTCGGCCTGCCGTTCGCATCTTGAAACAAGAAGCCAAGCTGTTTTGAGGAAAGGCTCTGCGCCCTCGACCGGCTCTTGCACGGCCAGAGCCATAAAAATATCCAGAAAAGGGCATAAAAAGAGATGCTGCCCCCCTCTGGGCCCTCTTCCGCGCCGAGTCTTTTCCTCTTTTAGAGGCTGGGGAAAATGTTCCGCTCCCTAAGCCTCTCGCTTCTGTTTCACGATGCAGCCACGATGTCTAAATTAAGAATTGTCGAGCAGGGAAGGCTGAAGAAAAAGAAAGACTACGGAGCATGCTTTTTTAAATATATTTTTTGTCTTGTACGTTGCAGAAGAAGCGTGACCGACCCTTGGCAGACGGCTACGCTAAAGGATCTGGGCTCAAGTGGGCATTTTCGTGTGTCCTTACGACGTAAATACTTGGTTTTCCTTCGCATTGGGAGATTGTAGGACCACTGCCGCACGCACTAGCTGTCGACAAGCTTTCTTTCTTGTCTTCTCTTAGCACAAAGCTTGGACATAAGATAGGAATAACGAGTTGCGTGCCAAAGTGTTGAAGAAAAGGAGAACGAAAAAATGACGATAAGAAGAGAGAGGGGGGGGGGGAAACAGATGACAGCTTTTTCCCCCCTCTTCTTGTCATCGCAATCTCGGCAGCGATCGTCCCCCCTTTTCTGTTGTCGCCTTTGAAGCATGTCGAAAAAGGGTACGCACGAGAAGAATGCATGTTGTCGTATTGGGCAGTTGGCTACTCGGCCGAACTAAATTTGAAATGAGAGAATCACACGCTGAATTATCCCGCAATTAGAATCGACGAAAGAAAGGAGAAAAAGAAGAACAAGACTGCCGTGTCCCCTGCCCGCCACTTGCACGAAGACGACGGCGACCAAGTAGCTAGGAACCTTGGGAGAGGAGAAGACAAAAAAAATCCAAAAAAAAAAATCAAAGACTCGGGTCTGGGTCTGGGTCTGGCTTTCTTTTTTGCCCTTCCGCCTCTGCCCTCGCCCATGCACCTGGATAGCAGACGAGAACAGACTCCGCAAGACGGCATCGCGGGTTATTTACCCCTTCCCTCTCTTTCTTGGTATATTAAGCGGGATATAGCACGATTAAGCATACAGCACCACCGCTGGTAGCGCAGCAGTGGCCTGGGTTCAGATGGATAACACGGCACAGGAAATCACCCGCTGCGCTGCCATTGGTGTGGGAGAGCAATATGACATCCTGAGAAGCTTGTGTGAGCATGACTGCAGGGCCAGCAGCAATCCGTAATTGCTGTCCCATATTCACAGAGGCAATGGATGCCCTATCGAATTTGGCTGGTGTGATGTGCGGAGTAAAATAGATGAGCAGCCCATCGCACTGGAAGGGTTCGAGAACATCCAAGCAGCTGTCGAGCGTGCCGGTTTTCTCTGTGGCAAGCAAATGCTCGTCACGCTCTTCCACTCTGCCACGCTCACACTCTCGCCGACTTCGTCGCCTCCCCTGCCGACACTGCCACCCCCGGGCGGGTCTGTTCCGTTTGAACGCTGCCTCGTTGCTTGGCGAGAGCGATTCGAAACAGCGAAACAGCCACCTCGCGAGACAACGAAACGAGAAGCCCCAGAAACGAAGCTATTCCCATTGTCAGACAGACGCTCGTCTCCAGGTCGCCCGTCTGAGAATATGAGCACTCTCTGCTCCGGATTGCAGGGCACGCCCTTCTGATGGCGCGCTCGTCACCTGGTCCATATCGCGGCTGCGGGAATTGATTAATCGATTGCTGCAGACCAAGACATGCGGGCACGCGCAGCGTTTTGTGCGCACGCTGCATGTGCAACAATATAACGGCTCTATGCAGCACAAACATGCCGCAGCGGTCCAGACTTCTGTTAGATATCTTATTTTGTGCAGGCTGCTTGACGGGTTTCTGCTGGCCTGTTGGCTGGCCCGTTGGCTGGCCCGTCGCCAAAACCGGGTACGCATCCTGTCCAGTCGTACTCGTACATAGTACTTTTTTACGGGGACGAACCTGGCAGGGTTGCTCCATCCCCTTTTTCGCCCCTTGCCTTACCCCTTGGGCCCTGACCCCTGTTCATCAGCTTTCCCCTGCCCTGTGCGGCGGCGCCTTCCCCCCTGCTCATCTTCTTTTTGCGGTCCTCTCCCTACGGCCCCACTTTGCCAAAATGGCACGACATGCGGACATGCGATGGAACAGCAGCAGAGAGAGCAGAACAGACATTGGTGCAATATACGCAGCCATAATACCGAGAGATAGCAGAAGCTAGGAGGAAAAAAAAGGAGGGGAAGGAGGGAAGGAGGGAAGGAGCGACAAACATGTCTTCGATAGAATCAGCCCTCGCAGTACGGAGTAATACGTCGTAGATTTGCGACTGTGTCGAGGGAAGGCGCGTTTCGTCCATTCCCGGGGAACAGCTCCTTGTGCCCCCCCCCCCCCCCCCCTTTGGAGAGGGGACAATCACTGCCTCTTTCTGCTGGCTTGGGAAGCTCTTCGACATGCAGCTTCCTTCTGTGATCGACAAAAATAGGAGCTCGCTCGTCCGTTGTTTGTTTCGTTTCGAGCCGGGGTCTGGCGTTGGGAGGAAGGCGCTCTCGGTGTGCGCTGGGAACGCTTCGTCCCGGCTCGTCTCCGTATTAAGCAGGCCCTTTGAGAGTCACCCGGAAGCAACATCGTGGCTCGAGCAACGAGAGCTTATTCCACCCAGAGTACGATATTACTCCATTCACGCGGCCGAACGGAGCCTCATGCCTCCAAAGAACTCCAAGAGAAGAAAAAAAACCTGCTACACCAACGACGCCCCATCGCCTTGCTAATAGTTCGCAGGAGGCCGCTGGGCACCCGCCGTATCCACCCTGCCGGTTTGCTCGCCGCCGCTTGGGGCTCTTATCCCTCGTTTTGGCGACGAGCAACACTGGCCACTTGCGTCCTTTTCTTTCCCCTCCTTGTCCATGTGATTTCTGGTGCTGGTTTTCGTGCATTTCGCCGGTTTTCGTCTTTTTCTACGGAGTACGATACCATTGGAAAGAGATCCGCCGCTAGCAGTGGATCATATTTGCTTCTTTCTGGTTGTGCTCGATCCCCCTAGCTCTTTCCCTTTCTCTTCTTGTTTATTTCTTCCCTTTGGCGGCGCCGTGCTCCGTGCTTCCTTCCCTCTTCACGCCCCCCCAAGAAAGATACCAACCACTTTTTTTCTCGCCCACCCCTTTCCCCCAACGCAACCACCAAGTATGGCCCCTACAGGCGACTCCGTAGCACCGGTCCCGGCCACACAGGGAAGTCACGTCTGGGGGGTTCGTGCTTGCATGTTTTGTCTCCTTCTCCTCGAACAGGACAAGGAAGGAGAGAGCGAGTCCACTCTCGCTGCTGCGGCCGCTCCTTCCTCTGTCGTCTAGCTATGGTGGCCCGCCCCTGAGTGCCTCTCCGTGCGCGGCGTGTTCTGCGTCCTGCACTATCCGTACTCCGTACGCTGCGCTGTGCTGTGTCGTGCCTGCCGTGGGATCGTGCTTTGTCGTGTCGACACTTATCTCCTCACACGTTGGATCCGTGCCTGTTGCTGCTCTGTGCATACAAATGCGTGTGCGCCTGCCCGTTTTGCGCAGACCAGCCAGCCTTTCAGCAGTCGTTTGCGCCTTCTCCTTTCCCTTTTCTGTCGTCCAGTCTTTCCTTCCCCTTTCATCAAAGTATCTTTACTATTACGTAGCAATGCCCAGGAACATTAGCACGCTACTGCGTTCGCGCTAACGATTTTATCTCCTCGTGGTCTCCATTCCTTCTCCATTCTCTAGGCCTGGTCCGGCCCTCTCTCTCGCGCTCTCTCTTTTCGCTCTGGGTCTTTCTTTTCTTCTTTCCTGCTCCTAGCCGCAGCCTATCGTCCGGAAGCAATCTCTCTGGTCCTCGTCAACGCGCGCGGTGCTGCTCTCGATCTCTCTTAACTTCTCGCTCCTCACTCCCTCCCTGTCTTCCCCTTCCCGTCTTACACCACACGCCAGACGACGCCATCTCCTTTTCTCATATCCTGCATTCTCTTTGTCGTCTCCTTTATCTCATCCTCGTCATCATCATCTCTGCCGTTCGCCTTCTGTTTCGGCATCTCCCTGTGCCCGGCATATTTTCTCGACGAGTCCCATTTCCTTCTTTGTTCCCATCGCCGCCTCGCCTGTTTATCGCCTCCTTTCCTCCCTTGGCCAACCACGCGCGTCCTCGCGGTCAACTGCGCCATCCGCACGCAGCATTGGCTTCATTGGATACAATTGCAGCGTTTCTACTGCGTCCATCGCTCGCTGCCGATCAACCAGCGTCGTCATCCTCGACCCCAGACGGCCATCTACGACGATCGATAATCTCGACGGGACGAACTCTCTATCTCTCTTGGCCATCTCCTCGGGTTTTCCTTGGGAGTGGCCTGGCCAATTCCTGCTATCAGCGAATCCGGTGTGTCACGGCGTCTATTATCTGAACCCCGGATTTCCCTTCCGTCATGCCTGTGGAACATCGCTTCTGAGGCCGACAAATTGAACTCGGCACAGGAGCCGCACTGCTCGTCGAAGCAACCGGGGTGCCGTTGATCTACCTCCGTCCTTGGTCGTTGTTTCGCGCTTCGTGCAACAACCAGATTATTTTTTGGACTGGTCACTTGGCCAGACGCCTCGGTCCTGCCGTCATTAGCATTGCAGCGGTTGCAGTGATCTTCTCGGTCTACCTGCATCTTATCTGCAAGTAGCCGTGAAACAGCCCAAACTGAACACGGCATTGAGTGCACAGAGTTTATACCGATATACCAGACCGGACGTCTAGAGCCCTTTGCCTACTTAATAAATTGCAGCAACGGCCGTCGAGAGGTCAAAGAACCGAAAATGACGTCCACAGCAACAGAAGCGACATCATCGCTACGGCACAATGGCCAGCTCGCCGTCCGTTTATCACCGGCACCGTCGCAGATGTCACGATCACCGGCCGGTTCCCCCACGCCCGACCAGGGTTCTGCAGAATGGGCCGCCCGAAGGAGGCCAAAGAAGCCTGCAATCCCTAGGCATCCAATCCCGACAATGCAGGAAGCTTTTGCGGAGTCGCTCGCCGAAGTGACATCAGGAACGCTTGCGATGAAACCCAAACTGCGAGTCGACACGCCACAAATTCGCCGTGATCGCCTCCTCGACCAAGACAAATCCGAGGTTGCGCCGGCAGCCCTGTGGCGCCTACGTCCGGCCCAGAACTGCCACGAGCTGCGTAAACTCCTTGCCCAGATTGCCTTTGGCGTTTATCTGCTCCTCAAGGGCATGGCAAACAGCGATGCTCAAGTTGTGGCTATCTTGCAGGGCCACATCGACGAAGTGGACGATTTTCTCAAGACGGCGATGGAGGACCTGAAGTTGGCCACACAAGATCTCAACACCCGGCTCGATTATCTTAAACTGCCTCTGGGCAATCTGCCTGCGTTCGAAGAAATGCTTGAGGACCGCGAGTTCCGTCTTCGTATTGTCGAGGGCAATGTCCGCATTGAACATATTCTGTCACGTACCACGACAGCTTTGGTGCAAACGGTACAGGATGTATCAGAAGGGCTGCGGTCGACAAAAGAGTTTACCTCTTATCTTTCATCTCAAGACCACGGATCTTGGCGCATCGAGCGGCCGTCCGACGTCGCCGACATTTTTGAAGCTATGCGCGGTAACGCAGAGGGTTGGCTGAATGCTTTTGCTGACCTGGAAGAAAAGACCAACACGTTGGATCTTCTCATTTCCAAGCTGGCCGATATGGTCACTGAGATGGATCGGTGTGCCGGCGAAGTGAGCCGCCGAACAAGAGTGCGATTTTTTCCCCTTCTCATTTTACCTCCTTGATATCTCTCTTGTACTAACTGGTACCATAGTTCAGCATAAAGCCGTATACACTCCCCGAACTCGCCGGCCGTGTATCACAAGACTCACAAGAATCCTCATTCTTGTCTTCCTACGAAGCGACGCCGCCGCTGTCTCCGGGTATCAATGTCCCTCAAATGCCGCCTCGCCTCTCCCTTAGATTCAGTGCTCTAGGTGATATTTTGGCCCCCAATTTCCTCGATTTGGGCTCCAGAAACAGCGCTGTTGGCTCCGACTCATTGCTTCCAACATTTCAGTACACGCCTCCAGCCGAGGCCTTGGGCGAAGGTGATTTCAAACGAGGCGCTGGAGAATCCACGCCATCTAATCCTTTTGAAGACCCGGCCGAATTTTCCCAGAACGCAAACAACTTTGATTCTGGGGTCACCGAGCATACTTCGACAAGCGCTTATGGCCAGGATGCGGATGCAGTAACCATCAAGTCGAACACGACGGCGATCAGGGATACAGACGCAGCCACCGATTCGGCTGCCGACGGTGATCTTATGCCAATTCCACTGCGCATCACTGTCGATACGTCAAAGAGCGTCTCCCAACCAGAAAATGTGGATACCCCAACGGACTCTACGTCTCCCCAAGAGGAAGCAGGCGACGACGAACCGCTTTATATCCTTCAGCCGACAACGTACACGCCACAGGCAACCCCGCTGCCCTCGCCTCGCGTTGCTGATAGCGGGCATCCAGTATCTTTCCAAACGTTTGCATCGCAGCCTCGCTCTCGGGGAGACGCTTCGTCACCACGCTTATACATCCCTCCTGTTGAGGAGCGACTGAGTTACAGGAGCCCTACATCGCCGGTGTCAAGCCGCCTGCAGAGCAGTGACTATGCGCCAGCTGGGCAATCTTCTAGCGCTGTTTCGCCTTCGGTGTCGGTGTCGTCTGGGAAAACTATCGAAGCAGACGCCAATACCGGAATACCAAAAAAGAAAACGTCCATAAGAGAGCGAGTATCTCTTCGTACGACTCCACCTGATGCTATCCAAGTCCCACCACCGAACGCGCCGCAGCTGCAGCGACCAGTGTTTTCTTCTCCCCGAACGTATCAAAACTACCAGACGTTCACGGGGCCCGACTCGGCTTACAGCTCCGACATCGATCGCACTACCAGTGTTACGTTCAGCGAAGCGCCTCCAACGAATGTGAGCGGCAACGGCCAAGACTATTCGCCACCCGTGTTTCCAAATATAATTCCCTCGCCACACTCCGATCAGCAGTATTTCCGTCCCGTGCAGGCGAGCCCTCATTCACCTCTTCAGCAACGCCCGCACACTGCTGGCCAAGTTCCGTCGCGGCCCTACCACTTGCGCAATGCGCCCTCGTCTATGGGCATGAGCATGTTGAGCAGCGTGACCACGATGACACAAGACTCCAAAGGGCAGCCTATGCTAAAGAAAAAGCGAAGTGCTTTTGGCTGGCTTAAGAAAGCATTCACCCTTGACGAGGACGAGCGTGTCACTTTTGATCAGCGCAGACAGACCCAGGAACGGAATCTGTACTACGACAGCCGGAGTCCAAAGTTTTTGGACGGAAAGCGTGTCAAATGATGAACGCGTTCGAGACTATGACTCTCTCATTTGGATACAGCCTCGATCTACGTTTTGATTTACCCACATTGGTCACTCGTTTTGGAAAAGAGATACCCTATTGCAATCCCCCATGATTCCCACAGCATCGTCACTACTGTCCTTTTGCATTTACGAAAGCATAGCGTCTCTCTGATTTTCATCTGTTTTTCCTATACCTGTCTTCTTGTATCTGTACACGAAATGGCTTTTCAGTCTACTATTTTATTATCTAAAGTAATCTCATGTGGAGGGGGGCGGATGGGTGAGATATGGCGAAGGAGGTGATTTGGCTTATACCTATTATGATAGCGTTGTTAATGAATACGAAATTGGATATCTATGTACACTCACGGAAACCTCTAGCATACTGTGTGACGGTGTAGTTACACTTGTGGTGGCATTTCAGGTTTGCGACCTTAATTTCTATATAATGCCCGTCTAAGTCGCGAGGGTCACCGATGGCAACAGGTTTCTCACCACCACAGAAACAACCTCAAAAGTACAGCAGTCTAAGGCAATTTAGCCCCAGCCATTTCTAAGCAGTTCAAAGTTTCACGAGCAAATGAAAATGAGACACTCTCCCTGTCGTTCCTACTTTCCTTTCACAACCTCTCCTTCAGTGCAACGAACAAGCAGTCGGCCTTCGCCAGCTGCTGGGCCTGGTCGTCCCAAACGGCGCCCTCGATATAATACTTGCGCGTCCCCTCCATGCGAATGTACCGGGCCGTCACAAGGACCGGCGCGGAGGTGCGCACCGGCCGGACGTAGGTGGTGTTGAGGTAAGCCGTGACGAATCCCTTGTCGACATTGGCCGAGGCGGCGGCGGCCTCTTCGGGCGCGGATCGTGGCGAAGTGTTCGTCGATGGCGGTGCTGTGGCACCGACGCGCCGGTTGTGCTTCGCCCGCCGCCGGTTGAGCGGCATTAGCAGGCCGAGCACCTCATCGAGGATCGTCGCCACGAGCCCGCCGTGCGCCACGCCGATGTGGCCGTTGAGCCCCGGCCCGAGAAGCATGAGGGCCTTGATCTCGACGACAGGCGGGCGGTAGTCTGGCTGAGACGAGGTCGTGGGCAACTCTGGCTCCTCGAAGAACACGATAAATGCGCCGATGGTGTCGAGCGTGTGGAGAGTCGTGGAGAACGCATTGTCGAGCGTCTTCATGCTGGTCGTGAACGAGCCGTCGGCCGCGGGGGCGGGCCTTCTCTGGCGGCGCGAGTCCGGCTGCACGATGTGGATCACCTTCGCGGCGGCGCTGCCCGGCGGACGGCCCTCGGCGGGCCGTAGGTGGGCACAGCACCAGGGGATGCTCAGAAAGTAGGCAACCTCGCCAGCCGGGTCGGGTCGGCCGCGCAGGTCGTAGACGTCGCAGAGGCCGAGCTGGCCCTCTGGGCCGGCGTCGTCCTCGCCATTCTGAGGCTGTTGCTGTTGCGAGGCCGGTTCTGCTGCGCCGGCGTCCTTGTCTCCCCGCGCAGCCACGCCGGGATGTGGCATTGTGAGAGACCGGATGGAGTGAAGTGAGGATGGGTGGAGCGGAGAAAGACAAGAGACGAGGAGAGAAGCCAAGAAACAGAATGGACTATTGGCGCACTGAAGGGCACTTGCACAACATATAAAAGGGCAAGCCGGAACTCGGGGGACACAAATCACGGCAAAAACAGCCACGAATCGGCTTCTGATTAGAGCGTTTCTGCATAAACTACGAAGCCGTGATTCTTCGGATTGTCCTCGCATGGCACTAATATGCCTGGGAGTATAGAGAGTAATACAGAATGGATCATAGCGGAATACCGGGCGGCCGCCAGCCCGCAGCGGCTGCCCCCACCGTTGCGCTTGCGCGACCCGAGGTTGAAATTGCTCGCTCTCAATGCGGTTTGCCGGCAGTTGACGACTGGTTTGAGATGAAAAGGACTCCACGTGATCGTTATCTTATCGCAATTGAGACCCCACCACAGCTTTTTTTTCTTGGGAGGGGGACGGCAAGCGCGGTGCAGCGCACTGTAGGCCGCTATTGCTGTAATACTCTGTAAGGCTTACAGTTTTTCTGTTCTTGTCCTGGCCGTTTCCAACACGCTCCCCTCCACCTCACTATCACCACATATATACCGCCATGTCACAACAACAGCCGCAGCCGCGAGACATCCTCGCCGACCTCGAGCGCCACACGCAGCTGCTCGAGGCCCAGGTGGTCAAGCTGACGCGGGCGCTCGACCACTGGCGGCTGCTGGAGGCCGAGTACGAGGCGCTCGGCGACGAGGTCAACCAGGCGCGCACGCAGTTTGCCGCTGACCCCCAGGCCCAGCAGGCCGACCTCGTGCGTATCCGCCGCGACTTTGACGGCCAGCTCGTCGACCACAAGACCGTCTGCGAGCTGTTTGGCGCGCGCCTCGGCCAGACGATCACGCGCAGCATCGACCACATCGCCAGCGGCATCGGCCGGCGGCTCGACTACGTCCGGCAGAACGCGGCGACACTACAGAAGCAGGTGGAAGCGGCGACAAACCGGCTGGCGGCGACACAGGTGGTGAGCCGGCCAAGCATGCCGGGCGGCGAAGACGGCGACGAAAACGGAGACCTCGAGGATGACTACGGCCCGGTCACAGACATTATGGAGGAGCTGGACGACGACGACAACGTGATCAACGTCCAGCTGCACACGCCGTCGAGCACGCAGCCGCAGGTGCTGGAGGCGCTGCAAAAGGCCGGGGTCGAGGAGATACCTGCGGGCGGACCGGCCGAGGCGAAGAAGAGCACAGAACCGGAAGAGCCGAAGGTGGAAGAACAGCAACCGCAGGCAAAGCAGCAACCAAAATTTACACCAAATACATCAAACGCACAACCGAAACCGCGCAGGGGCGTTTCGTTCACCGACGACACAAAGCCCGGTGACCACAATGCGGCTTCCTCTTCGTCTTCTTCACAACCGCAGTCGTTTGCTGCCCAGCGGCTAGAAAACATCATGCGCAGCGCCCAGGAACAGGAGTCGGTTGTCAAGTCCGCGCCGGCCGTTATCCCGAAAGACGAGACTGACGACGATGCTGCCCTCCGCCGTGAGATGCTAGAGTACAGCATGTCGGAGATCGGGCCGATCGTCGCGCAGCTCGACATCGACGAAGGGCTGTCGGATGACGACGAGGGCTACAACGACGACGAGTACGACGAGGATGACTATGATGATGACGAAGAAGACGGCGAGGAAGACCGGTTCGGCCGGTCCAAGTACAGCGTAATCGACGAGGCTTACCGCGAGCGGATGCGGGAGCTGGAGAAGAAGCTGGGTGTCGCGCCTCTCGCAAATCCTTCCATTTTGCCGACGGCGATTAGCCAAAGCAGTGGCGCGTCTGCTGCAGCTGCAAGCAACGACGTGGCAGAGAGCTTAGGTCGCATCCGCGTTTCTGGACCAGACGCAGCAGCTGATGCATCCGGCGCACAAACGAACGGGGAGGCAGAGAAGCCCTTGGCTCCGACCTCGGTGTTGAAAGAGCCGACGGACAATTTTAGATCCAAGACGAAAGCGACCAGTAGCAATATGAAGAAGGTCTCATTTTCCACTGCGTTAGATATCGCTCCTTTCGACACAGCTCCAACGGCGCCTGAACCACCTACCCAGGACAAGCAACCAGTTGCGCCAATGGAACCTTTGGTCGAACCTCTCAGCGACGTCATGGAACGGAGTAGCAGCAGTAGCAAACCCTCGGCAGCTGCAACGGCCCCCGAGCCTGCGAAAAGGGCGAAAAAGCCGTCTCGGTTCAAAATGGCCAGAGGCGAGGGTGCAGCTGTTCCTCCAGCTGCTACCCCAACTGCTGCATTGCCCAAGGGTCCGCACGAAGCGCCTATCCGGTTTTTGGACCAGGGCCGTGCCGTTGCACCCTCGGGGCCGGAAGGCCAGACGCTGTCCGAGGCCGTGGTCGAGCGCCAGGGCGTGACCGAACCCAAAGAGCCCCACGAGCTTGACGCCGGCATCCTCCTGCAGGAGGCGGCCACCGACTACCACCGCACGCGCAACCGGCTCATCCAGCGGGAGGGCGGGTTCTTGAAGGCGAGCGAGTCGGCGATTGTGCCGGTGGGCGAGGACGAGGGCGGGCCGCGGATCAGCAAGTTCAAGGCGGCCCGTCTCGGCAACCAGTTTATGTCTCCTAGATGAGGCGAATGACGACGACGATAGTACGACGACAGTAGCGGCGCACACCAGATACATGGGACCCTATAATTTGCATTATTGGATGATTGCATTGGAGCATGCAGCTGGAAATTTACGTTTTCAGATTTGGCGACTTACATTGCTCTTCATTTTCTTCGGGTGGGTATTAAAATCATATTGCATTTTCACAAGGGGCACTACCGGTTTTTCCATGCATCTTTCCGGAGTTATTTGAACGCGTGGTAAAACACAAACGCGCTCATCTGGGCCTGGAATATATCAAATACGAGTTTCACAATTCTCTTTCCATCCACCGGTGCCAGGGGCAGGGTTCGTCCTGGAACTGCATCCTGTCTTCTACGATCTTGTGACGTGAATGAACTTTGCTAGAACAGTCTACTTTCTATGCGTCTCCCCTTCTACTTGCGTCGTGCGCAGGGTTCGCAACGCTGCCCAGTCTGACAATAGTGATGTCTTGCAGTCGCTTTTCTTTTCCATTTGCTTCCTGCATTGCTAGCGTTTCCAAAAACAAACGACCCAGCACCCCGACACCAAGGCTCTTAGAGAACAGTCCTTGGGGATTCATTTCGTCCCTGACACTTGAGGAGACAGTGCCAGCCGACTTTGATTTCATTGATGCAATTTTGCTATTTTTTTGTGATTTCGTGCTGTTCTTTCGTAGTACACCGTTCCCACCCAAGGCCACGAGCCGGTTCCTCTCCTGTCCGCGCAGACACGTCTTCTCCTAGTTGATCTTGGCGTTGCTAAAGTCCATCTCCGGGTGCTGCTCCTGGAACTTCTTGAGAATGTCAATCTTCTTCTGCTCGTCCGACGTCGGCAGCCCGCGCTCCTTCTGCTGCTGGTCAAACATCATCTTCTCGACCATGCCGCGCGTGGCGCCGTCCAGGTCCGACAGCTTGGACGTCTCGGGCTGGATGCGCGTCACGTCGATCTTGGGCGCCGTTGTCACCACGTGCGGCCACCACTCCATCTTGTTGATCTTGTCCAGGTGCACCTCGATGGTCTTGGTGCCGTCCGGGTTGGAGACGAGCGTCCAGGTCGAGTCGTCGGCGAGCACGGCGTGGAAGAGGTCGCCCTGGCGGGTCAGCAGCGGTCCTGCAGCAGCACGTCTTCGCTGTTTTGCATGCATGTTCGCTTCTCACCTTCACAAACGGCTCTTGGCCCTTGATGCCCACGGCCAGCGACGTCTTCTTGATGTCGACGACGAGGTCGCGCGCCTTGAGGTTGCCCGGGATCGACACGTTGAGGTCCAGGTCGCCGATCGTCTGCGTCCACTTGTACGGCAGGGTATCCTGCTCGGCCTGCTCCTTGGCACGGGCAGCGGCCTCCTCGGCGGGCGTGAGTTCTGCACGGGTCAGCGAGTCCATTCTGCTCACTACATTCCTGGTTTTGTGCCTCTGTCCCTTGATCATGTACACGGCGATCAGGAGGGGGGGACAACTCACCCTTGTCTGCCATGTTTTGCAGCCGTTCGGTTTAGTTTGTGGTAGCCTTGGAGCAAAAATAGCGTGAGCACGGAGAAGATCAAAAGAGATTGGGCTGGACCGTTTGGCGTGACGTCGAGAACCGCTCCAGAACAGGCGAGTGGAAGGTCGTCGAAAGGCTGACGAAATGCTGGCGGCCCACCCCTCCCACGCCTGCTGGGTTTTCGTTCTAGGGGCTTCTCCCCGCCATCGAAGCTCTCTGTTGTCCGCCAGCCAATCGCAGCCGCCTGTACCGCAATCAGGCCAGCCTTGCCAGCCCACTAAGATACAGGCGCAAGAACTGACTAATCTCGGTTTACATGAAGCTAGCGAAGCTCCCTGGTATTTCCTGCAACTAGGTTGCCTCTTCTCACCCTTTTCAACCTCCCGTAAAGCTACTTTCCACGAGAACTCGAACGCGAACAGCACTTTCGACAGAGGGTGACAGCCGCGCCGCCGCTCCACACCTCTACGGAATCCACGGCGTCGTTGCTCGGGAGTGCTTTGCTCCAATGACGTGAAGATACAACTGCGGATTTCTTTCGCTCTTTGTCTCGCGTTCGCATCGACTCGCCCTCCTCCCTCGCATCGCGAGTTGAGAACGGACAGACAAGTCTTGAACAGGCTCACGATGTCGCGAAAATCCTTCACCCGGGCGCCGGCTGCCGCTGCCGCCACCGCCTCCACCTCCTCGAGCATGGACCTCGTCGACCCGGCCGCTACGGGCGGCACCACCAACGGTTCCGTAGACGACATCTGCCCCGTCTGCAAGACCATCCGCTACCTCAACAAGGACATGGTGTTTCTCATCAACCCCGAGTGCTACCACCCCATGTGCTCCAACTGCGTCAACCGCCTCTTTGCCGGGCCCAACCAGTGCCCCTATGCCGGCTGCCACAAGACCTTGCGGCGAAAGGACTTTCGCCGCGCCTTCTTCGACGACCTCTCCGTCGAGCGCGAGGTCGACATCCGCCGCCGCGTCGCCGCCGTCTTCAACCAGGCCCAGGACGACTTTGAGAGCCTCGACGACTACAACGAGTACTTGGAAAAGGTCGAGGCTCTGAACATGGACCTGGTCGGCGCCGCCCTCCCCGCCCGCCGCGCCGCCGAGGCTGAACTGTCCCGCTGGGAGGCTGAGCACCGCGCCGAGATTGAGCGCAACCGCCGGCGGGGCGAGCGTGCCGACGAGCTGAGCAAGACGCGCCTGGCGGCCGAGAAGGAGGCGGCGCGGGCGCGCCGGCTCGACGCGCTGCGCCAGGACGAGGAGGACCGGCGGGCGAAAGTGCGGGCCCACGAGGCCGACCTCGACAGCCTCACAAAGGCTCCAGACAACGACGGCGGTGCGTCAGCGGGCCGCATCATGCTGCGCCGCCGCGGCCAGCACCAGCGCGAGGGTATCCTGGCGGCCGAGGAACAGGCGCTGCTCGCCCGGGACGCGGCATCGCGCTCGGGAACGCCCGGCGCTGGTGGTGGTGGCGGCCTCACAATTCGTGGCCTGAAAGACAAGCGGAAGATTGCGGCCGCTGCCGCCGCCGCCGAGGGCCCCTACGATCCCTTCGAGGGTCTGGACCCGGCACCGTCGCGGTTCCGCGTGCAGCCGGGCGAATACCGCAACCCCTGGCTGCAGGGCGCGCGCGAGCACACCAGCCATACTGTGGGTGGCTACGACGTGCACGAGTACTGTGCGCGGGCGCTGTTCGAGGCGTTTTCGGGCCTGGGCGTCTTTGTTGACGACGAGAAGGAGACGGGACCGGGGATGTCGGCAGCTGCGGTGGCGACGCTGGGCGCGTCCTTGGCAGCAGGAGACCCACTGGAGACCACGGGTCTGCCGATCAAGATGGAGGTCGACTCATACTGAGGAGTGAATGCCCTCGGTTTTTGTTTTTCGGTTATCCAATGCATTGCAAGCGGCGTTTTTGGATTGGGTTTCCTCTCGCACCAAGCTTTGGCGAAGAGCACTAATGTTGCAAAATAGGGCACTCGCATAGTATCAGTGCGTATGACTTTGGGTAAAAAAAAAGAATTGAAAGTAACAGCATGATATGTACAAAATAACAGAGTATGCCTACATTGCGCTACGTATACTACTCTAGAAATACTACCAATCAAATTTAGGACATTTGCTCATGCGGTGGTGCCATCTGAAATGTGGTTTAAGATTTCAAAACAAAGGCTTAGTTCTTCAGGTGAATAAAAAAATGTAAAAAACTATGCGCATGTAAAAAATATAACAATAAGAATGAGATCAATATTCAAGGGAAAATTTAAAACATAAAATGGAAGAGAAACCCTTTGAAATAAACGCCTCGCTGAATCAACAGTCGATTGGGGGAGAAAATGGTGCATTACTGCTGCTGCTCATCGGCTTTCTAGTTCGCTCTCACTGCCAAGGGGTCTGCTGGGCTGGCCGTGGGAAGACGGGGACAGTCTCTAGCTGGCCAAGAAGCCCACCTGTCGGCTGGCTGTGCTGCCATCCCATGCCCGTCGACTGGTTAACGAATTGCGACTGCCGGAACGGGTTTGTGCTGCCCGTTTGCTGCGGCAGGAGGGGGGCAGCTCCCATGGAGGGCGTGTTGTTGCTGAAGCCTCCAGAGGTGTGTGGTCGGGGATCTTGCTGCACGCCGTAGTCCTTGGCAAATGGATTCGTGCCTGTCTTCATTGGAACCAGGGCGGCCGGTGCGGCTGCCCCAACGCCCGCGGAGCCAGGTGTTCCAAAGGGCTGGCTTGCCTGCGGTGAGGCACGAGCAAATGGATTCGTCGACGTCGGTTGGGCCAAAAGCGGGCTCGAGGTGTTACCGTTGATCAGTGAGGTTGTCTGGATACCCCCGGCCATTCCTGTTGGGTTTCCTATCAGTGTCGATTGTCTAAATGGATTTGTAGTTTGCTGGCCGGTAGGCATGCTAATTTGCTGCGGTGCGAACGTCGAAGGTGTTGTAGGTTGCTGCTGGAAAGATGCAATCGAGTTCTGTGGTATCGGCGCCAGTGAGCTCGGCTGGAAGGCCAACTGTTGCTGCTGCTGCTGCGGCTGGGGGGTAAAGCCGCCAAAACCAATGCCCGTGAAAGCGGGCTGTAGTTGCTGCGGTGCCGGAGGTTGGCTGAAGGCCGCACCAGTAGCTTGCATCTGGAACGGGTTGGTGGACTGAAAGCCGGTCGGCTGAAAGCCAGTCGGTTGAGCGCCAAACCCGTTCTGTTGAAACATGCCGGTTTGCTGGGCGGGAAACATGCCGCCGGCAGCAGCAACCCCGTTGTTCGGGGCGCCCCAAGGCGTCACGCCAGTCTGCATTATTTGCTGCTGTTGCTGCTGCTGCTGCTGCTGCGGTGCAGGCTGTGTAGCCATCGGGGTTTGGTTCTGCTCAATGGCACCAAAGAAGTCAATGAGAAGACTACCGCCTGACCCATTCGATGTATCTGCCAGTTTCGGAACCGAAGCTGCGGGCTTGGTGGTCGTTGTATTGCTGCGGCTCGTAGAGCTGCCCTTGGCGCCGTCGAACCGGAGGGGATTAGAAGAAGCGCCGCTCGAGCCGCCCTTGGACTTCTTCGCGTCGAGCTCGGCCAGGTACTGCCTCCGGTGTACCTCAAAGTCTGGGTCCTGAAGATACTCCTCCAGCTGACGGCCCAAGTTCACAGGCGCGTGCTTGAGCTTGGGCACCTCGACTCTGGTTTGGTGTTCATGTTGCCGGGCGACGCTCAAGTACTGTACGACATAATCGGTCTGGCGGGTGAAGGTACGGTAGACCTCCATGGCCCGTTCCGCGTCGACTTTTGACATTTCAAAGAAGTGGCCTGTACAAGTGTTAGCTTGAGCGGAAATGCACACTCGATTAGACTCCTCCTCACCTAAAATGTTGATCATGGCCTGGTTGAGCACCTGGAACAGAGCTAGCAGATCTAGAACTAGAAGCCGGAAGACGAAAATCGTGATCTCGTTTCCGTGGTCGCTTTCAACAACCTATTCGCTGATGTTAGTGCCCTACCATTCCCTGTCTCTATGCCGGCCGGGCGCGATGTGGACTTACGTCGCATTTCAGAAGGGCTGTCAACTGATGCTGGACAGCCTCGGTTTCGCGCAGCAGGCCCTTGTCGACAGATAGCTTCTCCAGACGAGTCTCTTTCACTCGCACCCAGTCGCATTTTGTGTCTCGGTAGGCTCGCGCCCGCTCGTTGAGGTAGGTTGCGTAATGTCTGATATTCCGGCCTTGCGTTTGTGCTGTAGGAAAGGCTGTCAGCATGCTGCCGATCATAAAGCGCACGAAGGCGCAAAATGCAGCCTGACAGTTCCTTTTCTCGCGCTCTGCCACTCACCATCATTTACTGAAATTGGCGCCAGGATGTTCCGATGCTTGGCCAGGTAGGCGAGCGTGACGTCGGGCGAGCCCTCGCGGACCATGAGGTGGACGGTGATTAGGCTCTTGAACACGGTCGTCCATGTAGAATCGTGGATGCGGTATTGTAAGGCCCGGAAGACCTCGCCGACGCCAGCCTCGCCAGCATGCGTCGCTACTAGGATGTGCTCGATGTATTTGGTCTTCGGGGGCGCGAGCTTTACGGGAAGAGAAGGGCCGACGTTAGCATTGAGGACGTGAGGAAAAGGAGGTTGGTCAGAAGGCGAAAACGAGGAAAGACGGCAAAGACATACCTTGACCTTCGTGGCGCCCTTGACGGACTTCTCGAACGAGCTCGCCATGATGGCCGAGAAGCGACTTGTTGTCTCTGTCGACGGAGATGTCGAGTGGGCGCGCGGGGATCGTATGTGTATGCGACGTCTATAGTATACAGCGTCTGCGTGCGTCTAGACCGAGAGCAAATCGCAGGCCAAAGTCCAGAGACCGGGTTAAAGCTAACCGGCTGTCAGAACTGAGAGGCCCGGAAGAAGTCGAGAGAGGCAGAAGTCGATGATCGACAGCCGGGATGCAGAGGGACGCCGCGGTGCACAGGTTCCTCGTCTGCGTACGACGTAGTATTCCCTGCTTGTCTGGGGTTCGAAAGAGGAGGCGTGTGCGTCGCTGGTCCGATCCAGGGCAACGCAGACGGAAAAGCGGATTAAGGGGGATGTGATGAGGGTGGCAGCGCGCCCTTTCGAGGTGGACGTAAGGAGTACGTCCTCCGTGCTCTGTCTGGCGGCAGACGTGGGAAATGAGGCGCTGCGGAAGACCGCAATTCGATGTTTCAAGAGACGACAACGGCAATTGGCAGCGGCGCCATGGTAAATGGAAAGCTTTTGGACAGGATATGGAAAAAGGAAACTCTGGAAAGGATGAAGAAATGATGGCGAAAAGCAAGAGGCTGGGGGGAAAGGTGGGAATGCTCGGCGGCGGCGGGAATTAGCTGTGCAGGGCTGGCAGAGCGAAAGAAACGATCTAGCGAGATAGCGAAGCGCAGAGGAGGGAGGGCCGAGAGGATCGCGAGCCTGCGTCAGACGTGGCCGTGGTGTGTTGGTGGACGCGGCACAGGTCTCGAGATCTTTTCCAGTGCGGCGCAAAATAAATAAAATAAAACAAACGGGAGCGACGAGTGTTGCGAGGGGAGGAGGGAGGAGGGAAGAGAGGGAAAGTGCGGCCCAAGAGGGATTACGCGGAGTGCCCAGAACGAGAAGACAGGGCGGAGCAGGCGCCACTTCTCTGTGCTACTGTATTGCTATGTGCTGTTATGGAATTATACGAGCGCTACGGCGGGAAGGTGCTGACGTCGGGCACCCACGCCTCTTACTTTTAGGCGCTCAGGGCCTTGCTCCTTCCCAGCATGTTGGAACAGCGGGGGTCCTTTAATCCTATTTCTCCAGCGGGCACGCGACGGGTTTCGGGCGCTGATTGGCCAACTTATAGTGCTCGGGTAGTTTCATGTATCACTGTGATGTCTGCACGCTTTATCGAATATATTATTGACCTATCTTTAAGATGCAGAGACAAAACGCGAACAAGACGAGCGGGAATCGAAGGGAGACGCAATGGAACATACAGACGAAACGCAGAGCTGACGAGGGGAAAATAGAGAAAACAGAAGGGACCAGAGGAGACAGAGAAGGGCGAAAATAGGGACACAAGGCAAATCAGAAAGAGGGCAGGGCTCACGCAGGTGCAGCGGACAGACAACGGCGGCTTGGGTGTCCAACTCTGAACAGAAAGCGCAGCGAAGGCATCCGCAGCGAAGGCATCCGACGGGCGTCGCAGGAATGGAAGAAGACAATAGGCAGTGCTGGACGCTGTATCACACCGCTCGGCTGTCGCTCGCGCTCAGCGCATGATAGGGAGAAAACGACACAACCACACAACCACACAAAACCACACAGAACAACGAAATCCCTTCTTCTTCAAGTTGGTCAGAGTGCCGTCATCGCGTCCGAAATATACAAGGTCGGGTGTGCCGAACGCTTATTTCACGATTTCCAAGTCCCTCCGCACACAAGCAGCCACTTGAGCCTCCCGTGAAGGAGGAGAGCTGCCTGCGACGGGGAGAGGAAAGCATCATCTAGGGATACACGCTGGCTTTCATCATCTGCCGAGTCTGGGTTAGCATTCTGCGTGTCATCGCACGGGTTTTGGGAGGTGGGTTGGGCGCAAAGGTGGCACTCACGTTTTCTTGAATTGGAAGGATGAAGAGAAAAGAGAAAAAGAGGAAAAGCAGAAGCTCTCCAGAGCTCTTGATATGATATTTTTTCCCAAGAGGCGCGCTAGTGCGGTGTGGAGCTTCCCGGAGCGGGTCGTAATTGGTCCGGGAGCGGCCACTACAGTGCACATCCTGGGCATTGCCATACAGCACTGTATTTGCTCCATAGCGGCGTTTTTGGACGGCACACCACCTGGGAAGTCCCATGAGAGCTCAACACCTTGTATCTCGGAGAATATTTGCGTTTCTTTGCATTCTTCTCTCGTGATGTGTTTATAGCACATTAGACAACAAATTGATCACCTCGTCGGCAGCCATGGCCGCAGCAGCCCTCTCGCGCTGCGGCGTGCAGGGCATCATGGCATCGCGATGTCAATATGCACTTCGGATCTCGTCTTTGCGAGGTTGCTCCCGTGGCACGAGAATAGCCCCGAGTCACTTGCTGTGCCGACAACTTAGTACCTCGCCTTCACGAGCCGCGAAGGATGGCGCCAAAAACTCTAAAGGCGCAGCGGACGGTGATTCGCAACGGCAGTGGGACGACTACAAACAGAGCTGTATGACTGCACCGAAGTTTGAATTTTGCGCATGCCCTTCTTTTTTCAAAAGCGCGCCTCTAACAGCCAAGTAAAGTTCACTTCACACCCGCATCACCACAAGAAACCTTCCGAGTGGGCGCGGACGTCACAGTCCACGGTTTCCTGGGCAAGCGGCGAGACATCTCCGCCAAGGCAGCGTTTGTCGATGTCACGCACCCAGGCCAGCCGCGGCCGGTGCAGGTCCGCTCGGCCTGGGAGGTCGAAGGGAGTCCCGAGCATGAGCTTCACTTGCAACTAAAAGCCACAAACCCCTACAGCGCGGTTGCTATCACTGGCCAGGTAGAAGAGGCCGGAGCGGCTAAGGGCAATGACGGCGGCGAAGCAAGCAGCACTGACACTGCAACGAGGAATTCTCTTTTGCGCCTCGGAGGCATTCAGGTGCTGAATGCATTCCCCCGCGATATCATCGTCTCCAAGGGCGTCAATTTCCCCGCCACGGCCCGCCACCTGCAGATGCGTTTTTCGGAGGCGCTGCAGCGGCGCCTGGCCCTCCGCAGCGACATCGCCGGCTGGTCGCGCCGCCAGCTGACGAGCGCCGGCTTCCGCGAGTTTGAGACGCCCGTGCTCTTCAAGTCGACGCCTGAGGGTGCGCGCGAATTCGTTGTGCCGACGCGCCGCCGGGGCTACGCCTATGCGCTGCCACAGAGTCCGCAGCAGTTCAAGCAGATCCTGATGGCGTCGGGTGTGGCGGGCGGCTATTTCCAGTTTGCGCGATGCTTCCGCGACGAAGACCTGCGCGCGGACCGCCAGCCCGAGTTTACGCAGCTAGATCTGGAGATGGCGTTCGCCACGGGCGAGGACGTCATGCAAGCGGTCGAGCGCTACATCAAGCAGTTGCTTGTCTATATCGGAGAGACGTACCGCCTGACATTAATGGGCGATGAGGAATATGTCCCCGTGCATATCGACGCAGCACCCAAGGGCAAAACTGCGCCGCGAACTTTCCCCATACTCGGTGATGAACCTTTTCTGCGCATGCCGTATGACGTGGCCATGGCCAAGTACGGGTCGGACAAGCCCGACCTGCGGATACCGGGAGAGGTAAGAGAGCATACTATTCTCAAATTGTTGACTTTTTGTATTTATGCTGACACGTGTTGAACAGATCCGCCGCCTTGACCACATTCTTCCGCGAAGCTTCACAAGCATGATCACATCGCTGGAGGACCCCATCGTCGACGCTTGCCGGTTCCGTCTCGACGGGAGCCCGGCTGAGAACCGGACGTTCGTGCAGCAGCTGTTTGACGCCCTGCCGCCTACCATCGGCAAGAATCCGGATGGCATGCCGGCTGTGATGATCTACGATTCGAGCAAGCCCCTCTGCGGCCTTGCGCCACTAGGGCACGAGGCATTTGAAGAGCTGACTGGCGGCAAACACCCAGAACTAGCGGAATTGGCCGATTTTGAGGACGGCGATGTCCTGTTTCTGCAGGCTCGGAAAAGGGAGCCCTTCAGCGGCGGGTCGACAGCGCTGGGTCTGCTTCGGCTTGAGGCCTACCGGACCGCAGTGGAGCAGGAGCTGCTTCCGCGCGACAATACGTTCCGGTTCCTCTGGGTTGTCGGCTTCCCAATGTTTACCCCCACGACGGCAGACGGCACAGACCCCGGCCAGGGTGGCTGTGCCGGTTTCTCGGCAACGCACCACCCCTTCACGGCGCCGCTGACCGAGCAGGACTTTGACCTGCTGGCAACGGACCCGCTGCGCGCCAAGGCGGACCACTACGACCTGGTCCTCAACGGCGTCGAGCTGGGCGGCGGTAGCCGACGGATCCACGTGGCGCAGGTGCAGGAGTTTGTGATGCGCGACATCCTGCAGATGGACGACCGCGGCGTGGCCCAGTTTGCACATTTGCTGGAGGCGCTGCGCGCAGGCTGCCCGCCGCACGCCGGTTTTGCGCTGGGCTTCGACCGCCTGGTGGCTGTGTTGAGCGGGACCAGCTCGGTGCGCGACGTGATTGCGTTCCCTAAGAGCATGAAGGGTGAGGACTTGTCGGTGAAGAGTCCGGGTCGCATGACGCCGGCGCAGCTGGAGACGTATCATCTTGCGCTGCGGCCTGCAGCAGTAAAGGAGTCCAACTGAGAAGGAGTTTGGCCATCTTGCCGTTCGGATTTTGATTTTGGAGGCAAGCATAGAAAATTATCCCTTTCAATTGTGTAGCATTTACTTGTACCATATAGATCGACGGCCGGTTTGGGTTTGTGTAGAAAGGGGATCTCATCACATTGAAATTAGCATGCAATTTACTCTTGCTGAAGGCTAGCATATCTTTCTTCTCTTGACTTGACACCATCAGCATAGCTCCTTCAAACGGCGTGTTCTGGTGCGCCTCGCCGTCTTCCCGTCTCGCAGCCTTTCGAGCGCATGTCGTCTCGGCTTATGTCAGCATATGCAACGCTCACGTGACATATCTTTGCGCCGGCTGCAAACCGGCGCGCGGCTCTTCAACTCCCCTCGCTGCGATGGAAATCCATAGAACAAGAAAAAGCTCCCCCCCCCCCCTTCCAGAAGCACCTCACCTCCTCCGCCCTCCACACAACGATCGACGGCGACCCCTGTGTGACGCCTTGTTTTTTTTTTGTTTCTCCGCCTAGGAAGCTTTTTGGGTGCCTTTATTTTTCCTTTTCACTTTGTTGATTCCTGGCCTTGCGTTCCATTTTCACGTTCGCTGCTTTTCTTCAGCGTCGCTGCCTCTCGACGTTTCTCAGCGTCGACCTCCCTTCACCATTTTGCGATCCCGGCCTCGCACAACTGCTGCAGCGCCACACACCCGGCCCGGTCTGCCTCCCCGAGCCTCCCGTGACGTCCCACAGCCTTGCCGCCCTTATCGGCGCCTCGCCTCTCCTCGTCTACCTCGCCCAACATCGCTCATCCCGTCGTTTCGATTGGGCCGAGTCTCTCCCGTCGCCACAGCGCTTTCTGTCGCCACCATCCGCTGTCAGCCTCGTCTGTACGTGGCATCACCTCTTCGATCTCCGACCTCTCCTTTCCCACCTTTCCGCACAGCGACACCAATTGCTCACCCTCACCTCACACCCATCTCACGCCCACCATGTCCGACAAGAGCATTGAGCGCGAGCTCACAACGCGCATCAAGGCGCTGAACAAGGCCGTGACCTCGAACGAGCCGGCGCCCAGCATCCTAGCCATCATGGAGACGCTGAAGAAGGGAGCGGCGCCCTCGGAGGAAGTGCTGCGGGTAGGTTTGCGCGCCGTTTCTTTCTCGACTGCGTAGTCTGCAGTCGTGCTGCAGGCCATGGGGACTAACATTACATTACCCACAAGTCCACAAGAGCAGGTTATACCGTCGGCAAGCTGCGGGCACACGCCAACTCCGAAGTCAAGTCGCTGGCGTCCGCGATTGTCGGCAAGTGGCGCCAGGCGGTCGAGCTGGAGAAGAAGAAGGCCGGCGGCGGCGGCGGCGCAGCGGGTAGCCAGGGCGCCAACAAGACGGCCTCGCCCTCGGCCAGCACGCCGCAAAGCAAGACGGCGTCGCCGGCACCAGCTTCGAATTCCAACGCAAACGGCGGCGGCGGCTACAAGGGCGACCCGGAGAAGCGCAAGTTTGACGTGGACGGCGTGGACGTCAACCGCACCGGCATCCAGAGCCGCGACAACTGCATCGGCCTGATGTACAACGGGCTGGCGTTCCGGTCGTCGGAGGCGTCGGAGCGCGTGCTGGTCAAGGCCATCGAGGTCGAGAAGGCAGCGTTTGTGGCGTACAAGGGCGAGACGACCGAGTACCGGGCGAAGCTGCGGTCGCTGTTCCAGAACCTCAAGAACCGGTCTAACCCGGCACTGGCGCGGCGGGTGCTGGCAGGGGAGATCGCGGCGGACGCGTTTGTCGTGATGACGTCGGACGAGCTCAAGTCGGCGCACCTAAAGAAACTAGAATCGGACCTGGCCAACGAGAACATGAAGAAGGCGCAGGTGCCGATGGCGGAGAAGTCAATCAGCGACGCGCTGACGTGCGGCAAGTGCAAGCAGAAGAAGGTCAGCTACACGCAGGCGCAGACGCGGAGCGCCGACGAGCCGATGACGACGTTCTGCGAGTGCACGGTGTGCGGACACCGGTGGAAGGTAAGCCGTTCCCCGTCTTCCCGACCTTCCTCTTCTTCCCCGTCCTCCCTGTCGTGTCTATATTATGGCCATGGCGACCTCCGTTACCAGGATTTTGGCTCTGACCTCTCCCGTAGTTCTCCTAGACACAAGGACACATGTCCATCTGTATTGTTTTCTGTATTCGTTTCGGGGGCAAACGGGTACAACGGGTTTTGCTTGTTACGGGTTATTATCTCCCCCCCCAATATGCTGCGGGCTGTTGCGCCTTCGTAGAGAGAGACTAAAGAGTGGAAGACAGACGTTGAAAAACGAAAAAGTCCTGCGATATTTGGGTTGGCAAAGAAAGTGACGAGCGGTAACACATCTTTTTCTTCGTCTTTATTTTTCGTATTCAAACTATCGTCAGTCTCTTTAATTTTAATTTTGGGACCTGTATAAATATCACATTAACGAAAGATGAACGAAAGACAATCCTCCTCAATAAAGAGGACGGACGGAATGGCTGCGTTTTGGACCTGGCGTTGGCGTGGCGTTTTTATCTACCGGGAGGGGGTCCCCTTTTGATTTTGTATTTGCTGCTCGTTGTATTTACAACCCCTTGCCAAAATAGATAGACAGCTATCTTTGAACTTTTATTTCTACCTATCGTTTGCACAACCGAGACTTTTGGCTTTGAACTACGACCATGGCAGCAGCCTTTCCCTGTCCACTTTCCTATCCTTCGTCGTATCGTACATCGTCCGGCTGACTTGGTTCCCAAGACATACACACACTACTCGCTCTTCCGCTGTGGTAACCTTAGCATGCCCAGAAGGTCGTCGCCGTGCTGGTCGGGCTCCTTTGTGCCCGTCGTGTCCTCGGCCTCTTCGCGCGCGCTCAGCTGGTCGACCTTCTTGTAGAACTTGCTCAGATGGCGAAGGCCCGAGTCGCACAGCACAGTCACCACGCGGTTCCCTGGCGGCAGGGCGAGGGCGGTCTTGACGGCGGCCACACAATTGACGGCCGTCGAGCTGCCTGCAAAGATGCCGTCATGCTCGACCAGCCAGCGGGCCATGAGGCAGGCCTGGGTGTCCGAGACTGACACAACGTCGTCAATCAGGTGCAGGCCGGCCTCGAGCGTGGCCGTCATGCGATTCATGCCAATGCCCTCGACAATGCTGTCGACCTGGGAACGCCGCCGCGTGCCCTCCTTTTCGGTGGCGGCGTACAGCACGCCGTTGCGGACGAGGTTGAATAGTCCCGAGCCCTGAGGATCGGCGGCGATGATGCGGATGCTTGAGCCATGGCCCGTGTCCTCTTTGAGGTAGCGGGCCACGCCCGTCAGCGTGCCGGCCGTTCCCGCGCCGCAGACGAATGCCGCGAGGGGCGGCAGAGAGTGGTGATGTTGGTGTCTGTCTGAGTGGACGTGGTAATCAATTACCTGCTGCATGATCTCCGGCCCCGTAGACCGCCGGTGGGCCTCCGCATTGGCCGGCGTCTCAAACTGGTCCGAGAAGAATCCCTTGCTGCCGTCCCTGTGCACGCTGGCGTGCTCGATCGCGCGCCGCCTCGCTAGGTTGACATAGTGGCCTGGGTCGACGATGGGCGCCACGGGCACTCGCTCGACGACGGCGCCCATCTCGCTTAGTAGCTGCGATTTCTCAAGGCTCTGGTCATTGGGCATGCAGATGTGGGCGCGGTAGCCCAGGGCTCGGGCCAGCGTGGCAATGGAGATACCTGTGCTGCCCACGGTGCCTTCGTAGATGGTGTCGCCGCGGTGGGGGGCCAGCAGGCCCTTGGCCTCGGCGGCGCGGATCACGCCCAGGGCCACACGGTCCTTGGGGCTGCCACCTGGGTTGAGCAGCTCGGCCTTGGCGAGGATGTCGCAGCCCGTCACCTCGGACAGGCTCCGGATGCGGATCAACGGTGTGTTACCGATGCAACCGGCGATGCCGTCGGCTACGGCCGGGGACTCGTGGTGCAGCTCGTTCGACGCCGCCAAATCCGACCAATCGTCGCCGTCGCCGTCGTTGCTCCCGTTCTCGCCCGGCGACATCGGCCCCGACTCGTGGTCTTCGAGGAGGACGCCGCCCTCAGAGCTGCTCTGTTGTCTCCCTGACCGTCTGTCGCTGGTCGTCAAAGTCGACATCGCCGTCCCCGACCGCTGCAGCCAGCTGCCGGCCCAGCTGCTGTCACTCCGCCTGCTCTTGCTCCGCCGCAGCGCCGCCGCCGCCCGCCGCTGCTGCTTGAGGTCGGCCAGGCTGTCTTGGAAACGATGCTCGAGATCCGGGTACAGGTCTTTGAAGCCCAGCGTTACCAGCACGCCCGCTGCAAAGGCCACCGTGAGGGCGGCCGCACCGTAGGCCCTCGGGTGGTCTTGGAGGGACATATTGGATCAATTGGGGTTGTGGTTCTGCTGCTGGTGTCTGTTCTGCATGTTTTGCAGCTCAGTGTGAGGCGTGTGAGACGCCTATTTTTTTCTCTTTGCGACATGACGACATTCTGCGGCTCCTTCCCCTCCAAAATTATAGCGTGTGTCTCGCTGTGCGGCGTCCGTCGTGCCTGCCACAATGGCGGGGCGGTCAATGAACTGCCCCTGTCACAGCTCGGCCCGCCAAAAGTGGAAGCAAGCTCAGGCCAGCCAACGGTTGAGCCTTCCGGAACCCGCTTATGGGCGGAAAAGGGTCGAAAATCGTGAACTGGGAAAAAAAACCTCCGCTTCTCTTCACATTGGCTGTTGACTACCACTGACTGACCAACGCTTCCCCCAGACCGCCAATGGACTCCCCGCTCGTCTCCCGGCTGTTTCGGCAGCTGTTTCGACACCCTGCTTGCCAACCGCGGCGCAACTTTGCCCGCCTGGCGTCGTCTCTGCAGCATGCGCGATCGCGGCAGCAGCATCATCAAGGCCAGCGCCAGAGCCTACACCAGAGCCTACACCAGAGCCTACACCGCCAGATCCGGTGCTATGCCGCTGCTCCACCGCGGAGCGGCCGGCTGTCGCGGTCCAACGAGAGCGACTGGCAGCAGCGCACAGACCTGTATCCGGCGGACATGGCGGCCGAGTATGCCGAGTACCCGATGGTGACGGCGCAGGAGCTGCGCCAGCGGCGAGAGCGGCCGCGGCGCGTCAAGATGCTGATGCGAGACTTCATCGAGGGTAAGTTCCGGGCTGCCAGTCTCTTTTCTGTCTACCAGGGGTCCTGCTGACACCCCCCCCCAGACAGCCTCTACAACCCCCACTACGGCTACTTCTCCAAGCAGGTCGTCATCTTCTCGCCCGGCCAGGAGCCGTTTCCCTTCCGGGAGATGCGCGACGAGCCCGAGTTCCACGACGTCCTGAGCCGCCGCTTCTCGGCCTTTGAGGACCAGCTGGACGCCGAGGCCGTGGCCCAGGGCGGCGAGCCGAACGACACGCGCCAGCTGTGGTACACGCCCACGGAGCTGTTCCGTCCGCACTACGGCGAGGCCGTGGCGCGCTACCTCGTGGCGAACTACATGCTGACCAGCTTTCCCTACCACGACTTGATCCTCTACGAGATGGGGGCCGGCCGCGGCACGCTGATGCTCAACATCCTCGACTACCTGCGCGCGCACGAACCCGCCGTGTATGCGCGCACTCGCTACAAGATCATCGAGATCTCGTCCAACCTGGCCGCCCTGCAGAAGCGGCAGCTGTACGTGGGCGGGAGCATGTCCACAGGAACAGGGACACGCAGGGATGCTGCTTCGGCCGCTGCTGACGGTAGCTCCGATGTCGCCTCCGCGGCCGCCGCGCGCGGCCACGCCGACCGCGTCGAGATCATTAACCAGTCCATCTTCGACTGGACGGCGCGCGAGCCGTCGCCCTGCTTCTTCTTGGCGTTCGAGGTCTTTGACAACTTCGCCCACGACTGCCTGCGCTACGACCTGGAGACTGAGCAGCCGCTGCAGGGCGTCGTGCTAGTCGCCGCCAACGGCGACATGTACGAGTTCTACGAACCCCAGCTCGATCCCGAGGTCGCCCGTTTCTTGCGCGTGCGCCACGCCGCCACCGAGGGCCGCTACCCGCTGCCTTATCCGTCCAGCCGCCTGCTGCGCACCCTCAAGCACAACCTGCTGCCCTTTGCGCCCAACCTCAGCCCGCCCGAGTACCTGCCGACGCGGCTGATGGCCTTCTTCGGCATCCTCGAAAAATACTTCCCAGCCCATCGCCTGGTGACGAGCGACTTCCACGCGCTGCCGGACGCCATTTCCGGCCTCAACGCGCCCGTCGTGCAGACGCGGTTCCAGCGGCGGCCCGTGCCCGTGACGACGCCGCTCGTGCACCAGGGCTACTTTGACATTATGTTCCCGACCGACTTCCACGTGGTCGAGGCCATGTACCGCGCTATCACGGGCAAGCTGTCGCGCGTGACGTCGCACGAGCAGTTCATGCGCCACTGGGCCCGCATCGAGGACACGGAGACGCGCAGCGGCGAGAACCCGCTTCTTAGCTGGTACAAGAACGCCAGCGTGCTGGCAACGATCTAGTATCCAGTCAAAAGCACCCGTCCACACATTACTGTATGATACACACTTGCATGAGCTAGAAAATACAACCAGAGTATTCGATCTTATACATGACTGTCCCCATGTCTCCCATATTGTGACCCGTGTCCGTGCAACATACTAGAAAAAAATGACAAGAAAAAAACCACGGAAATTCGACCAACGACTGACGGCCTTTCCATAAATTATCTCTTTTTTCTTCGCTTTAATACTCCATGATTCCATTAAACAGTTACAACTTCAGGTCTTTGAGCTTGTCTGACAGCCATTCCTCGGCACGTGTGACAGCGTCGTTGAGCTTTTCGGGCTTCGTGCCCGATCCTTGCCGGGCAGGCTCCTTGCCGCCCGCCTTGCCGCCAATCACTTCGCTGACGGCAGTCGACCACTGCTCGGCCGTAACGCCCTTAGATGCAAGGTCCTAAGATTGTTAGCTTTGCACGGCTAAAATAGGGGTGGGGGGAAAACAAAACAAGGTTCAACATACCGTTCCAACATAGACACCGTGCACGACGCCGTCTGTCGGGTTGCCGCCAAAGATGTAAACGGACCGCTCCTTGTCCTTGTTGCGGAAGTGGTTCATCACCTCCGCGATTGCCTTGGCGTTGGCCGAGATCGGCAGGTGGCCCACAAACCACTTGTTGTCCTTGTTCTCCGGCTTGGCAAAGTGGTCCGTGACCGTCGTGACGGCCGTCTTCAGCTCGGCCTTCTGCCGCTTCTTCTGCTCGTCCAGTACGTCCTTCTGCACCTTGGCAAACCGCGTACGCAGCTCCTCTTTCGTGAGTGCCGAGATCGACAGCTGGTTCAGATCTTGCACCACCGTCTTGATCTCGGCCTCCTTCTCGGGGCCGGACGGTTGCTTCTCGAGCGCGTCGAGGCGCTTGGCAAACTGAGCAGCCACGCGCTGTGCCTGGTGGGCAGCGTCGCCCGTGTAGGCAACAATACGCCGGATGCCCTTGGCAATGCCGCTCTCCTCAACAATGATGAGATCCTTTATCTGACCCGTCTTCTCGACGTGCGTGCCGCCGCAGAACTCCACGCTGTATTGGCGCCACTCGGGGTTCTTGGGTGTCTTGAGCAGAACGTCGACGTCGACACCGACCGACACGACGCGCACTGGATCTGGGTAGGTCTCGCCGAAGACGGCGCGGACGCCCTCGATCTCGCGAGCACTAGCCAAGTCGACATCCTTGTAGAAGATCTCTAGGTCGCGGCGGATGTCTTCGTTGGACATGGTCTCGATCTTCTTGATCTCGGGCAGCGACACGGCGGCCTTGTGGGAGAAGTCAAAACGCAGCTTGTCCTGGTCCACAAGCGAGCCCTTCTGGTTCACCTCCTCGCCGAGCACTTCGCGGAGCGCGTGGTTCAGGACGTGTGTTCCCGTGTGGTTGTTGCGGATGGGCTGCCGCCGCAGCTCGTCGTACTCGCAGATCACGTTGTCGCCCGAGCTAAGCTCACCGTACTCGAGGTAGCCATTGTGTACGACATAGCCGCCAAATTCCTGAACATCCAGCACCTTGAACTCGGCAACGTCGTCGATGATGATACGGCCGGTATCGGCAACCTGACCACCGGACTCGGCATAGAAGTTGGTCCTGTCGAGGAGAACACCGATCGGTGTGTGGGCGGGTATGTCCTTGGTGGTCTTGACGAAGCCGGTGCCGGTGTAAATTAGCTCAACGCGGCCATTAGAGTCGCCGCGGATGTATTTGGCCTCCGAGTCGGGGCGCGCAATCTTGTGCTCGCTCTCGAGCTCGGCAATCTGGTGCACGTTAAGCTTGGCAAATGTCTGCACGGCCTCCTTGACCGATTTACTGGCCTCTCGTGCCTTTTCTCTTGCCACGTCGACCTCCTCCTTGTCAATCGTCAGGCCGCGCTCCTCGGCCATCAGCTGTGTCAGATCCTCGGGGAAGCCAAAAGTGTCGTACAGGCGCCACACGTCGGCACCAGACAGCTTATTTGCACCGCTCTTCAATGCCACGGCAGCATACTTCTCGAACTGGCGCTCGCCGCGGTCCAGCGTCCGCGAAAAGGCCTCCTCCTCCTCGTCGAGGATCTCCTTGATGTCGTTCTGCTTCTTGACAATCTCCGGGAATTGGTGGCCCATTTGGTCGACGAGGGCGGGCAGGATTTTCGAGAAAAAGGAGCCGATCTCGGCCTCGAAGTACTTGCGGGCGTAGCGGGAGCCTCTCCGCAGCACACGGCGGACGACGTAGCCACGGCCCTCGTTGTTGGGCACGGCGCCGTCGGCCATGGAGAATGTGAGGAGGCGGATGTGGTCGGCAACAACGCGGTAAGCGGTGTCAATGCCGTCGATGTCGTCCTTGCCGTACTTGTCGGTGTATTGGCGGGCGCCGGTGACCTCCTGAATGCGGTCGAAGAGCGGAGTGAAGATGTCGGTGGCGTAGTTGGAGATCTTGTTCTGCAGGGCAGAGACAAGGCGCTCGTAGCCCATGCCGGTGTCGACATGCTTAGCGGGGAGCGACTTGAGAGACTTGTCGGCCTGGCGGTCGAACTGGATGAAAACGTTGTTCCAGATCTCGACAACCAGCGGGTCGTCCTCGTTGACGAGGTGGGAAGCGTTGCGGCCGCCGACCTTGTCGTAGTGCACCTCGCTGCACGGCCCGCACGGGCCCTGGTCGCCCATCTCCCAGAAGTTGTCCTTCATGTTGCCGGGCAGGATGTGGTCGTCAGGCACGCCGACGGACTGCCACAGCGACTTGGCCTCCAGGTCAGGCTCGAGGTCCATGGCCGGGTTGCCCTCGAAGTAGGTGACGTACAGGCGGTCGGGGTCCAAGCCGTAGACCTTGGTGAGCAGGTCCCATGACATCTCAATGGCCTCCTTCTTGAAGTAATCGCCGAACGACCAGTTGCCCAGCATCTCGAAGAAGGTGTGGTGGTAGCTGTCTTTGCCGACATCGTCGAGATCGTTGTGCTTGCCGCCGGCGCGGATACACTGGACAAGTTAGCGCAGGTACGGAGCACAGAGAACACGCAGAAGGGCAAACATACCTTTTGGGTGTCCACGGCACGCTTCAGGCTCGCCAGAGGATCGGTCTTGGCCACGGTGCCGAGGAAAATGGGCTTGAACTGGTTCATGCCGGCATTGGTGAAGAGCAGGGTCGGGTCGTTGTGCGGCACAACGGAGGACGAGGGGACTGCACAGCGCACAGGGGTCAGCAGAGATGCCCAGCAAACAACATGAACGACATAGAAACCGCCATCCGGTCCATGCACCCACCAATTGTGTGTCCGCGCTTCTCGAAATACTCCAGAAAGGTCTGGCGGACCTGGAGGCCCGTCCACTTTTGCGACTCGGCCATGGCGGCGGCGGGGGAGGACGAGAAAAAGCGTCGGAGTCGCACGGCTGGGCGGGAAGCGAGGCGCACGGAGGGGGACGTCAAGAGCGTCGCGAAGAGCGTTGCGTGTCGGGGTCGTAAAGGAGACGTCGTCGTGGAAGTGGCCGCGTTGGTGAACACGGGCAGATTTTTTGCTGTGGCGACCGCAGTCGGGAAAAACAAAGAAGCTCTGTTGCTAGTCGGCGGAGTCGTTGCACCCGGGCTCTGGCTAGAGAGGGAAGGAACGTTCTCGAGGGGTCGCGGGGCAGCAGCGGCTTTTGAGGGGCAGGCGCAGAGCGTTCGGCCAGGATGAGTCAACGCCGCCAACGGCCTGATAAAAGCCGTGCCAGGACCGTTGCGACGCACGGCGCACAGCACAACCAGAGCAGCGCTTCGCGTGGTCGCGCCTGCTATTTCTAGCGAGCGTAGCGACATTCACCACTAATCCTCCAGTCCAACGCAGCAGGCGCAACCCACACCACTCGAACACCGTCCCTTCAAGGAAGGCGCGTGTCAGGGGATTGAACCGCCTGCCGCCGCAAGAACAACACCGCAAAATAGATAAGACGTCGCAACGCAGCAAACAACCAACCTGGAATCGATCCTCGCCCTGTGACTCACACGAGGCTCTCAGCGCAGCACGGCTCGATTCGATTCCAGTCCGATTCCCGTCGAAACTACCGGCCAATCTAATCGCGCGTCCCCATCTCCCTTCTCTCCGATTGTCTGCCGAGGAAGTGGTGGCGCCGCTTCTGTGCGCTGCGCGAGATAAGGCGGCCGCAGAGATAGGACGACGGGCCAAGGAAAAGGGACCTAGGAAAGAAAGCAGACAAGGCAAACGACGACGAAGACGCAGCTGAGGAAAAGGCGGTGGACGATAACAGCCGCTGTCCGGGCGAAACGAGAGCGAGCGCGGGCTGGGCGATGCGGAAGGGCGTGTTGAGGCGAAGAGAGACGAGCGCGACGAAAATTATTCGACCCTGCGCCGCAGCCCCCGCAAAAAAAGAGCCCAGCAGCCAACTATGATACTGCACCCCAGCAGCAGCGGCGGCAGCGACGGCCTGGCGCCGGCCGACCCCAGCCTTGCCCGGCACAGCAAGCGGAAGGCGACCGACGCGCCGGAGAGCCACGAGCGGCTGTCTAAACGATTGAGCTTGCTGAATATAGGTGAGTGTGTTGGGGGGAGGGTTTATTTAATTTGCTACGCCTCTTTTCTTGCCATTTGCCTCTATTCCTGCTTCTCGTCCACGCTGCCCTGACTCGACGACCGATGGCTTCAGCACGACGCCGAGTGTCGATCCGAGCATTGCATTTTCTTCTATACCTTCCACCGCTAACACGAACAGATGGCCCGGGCACAAAGCTCTATGTCCCCGGCGAGGGCGCAAGAGCACTGCCGACGACTGCTGAAACGCCCCCGACCGCACTACCCGTTCCCTCCGTCAATGCGCCCGCCACAGCTGCTATTCACAATGCGCCGGACGTACTGTCGGTAATACCGCCGGCTGCAGTCCCTCCGGGTGCTTCAATACCACCAACAGCGACACCGCCAACTGCAATACGACCGTCGGCCATCTCACGGCTTCACGCCCAAAAACATGGCGCCCACAAACATGGCGCAGCGACCCCGGACGACGATGACATGCACGTTGACAACACAAAGTTTAAAGTTTACATTTATAATATCGACGACGAGCTGTCGGGAGACGACGAATCCACAGCGTCTGACAACGACGCAACTGACGGTGGTGCGCCGGGAACAGACGCCCCCGGTAAGCTCGTCTTCCTTCCGCACATAGAAAAACAATTGCGCGCAGCCGCACGCGATGCAGCGTTGAACGGCAGCGCCTCTACCTCCGCGTCTTCGCACAGAAAGCTGGCCATCCCGCGGCCCATCCTGCCTAACAAGGACGGCGAGCTGGCCGGCATGCAGCTCGTACTATACAACGACCCGAGCTCTTTGTCGGTGCCGCGGGAGAATGACAGCGTGCGGCAGGCGATCATCGATGCTCGAGCGCGGATCCGTGAGCGGCAACAGGAGACGAAAGACGAAATAGAGCAGCAGCAGCAGCAGCAGCAGCAAACAAACGCGGACGCCTCTATGGCAAGCACCCCAGACCCGGTTGAGATCGACGACGACTCAGACGCCATGGACATCGACTAACAAACTTCTGCGCCTTTTGGCGTCTCGCTGCATCCGTGATTTGTATATTTCCTTTTTTTCTTGGTCATTCTTGTTGCTTTTTCTGGCGTCTTGACTGCTAGAATACCCGGTTTGTATTTTTGGTGTATGTGAAGCGTCCAGGCGAGAGCTTAGAAACGATACAGTTTTGCAGACGGGCCGCGTCCTTCGCTGGCTCAAAGGCCCCACGCATCTGTCTACGTATTTTCTCTTCTTGTATTGCATAGTAGATTTATGAGAGTATGGTTATCTTTTCAATTCGTGTCTACATCATATCGTACATGCTTGCCATACTGTCCACATCCAAGAGGGTATCGATTTTGTCCTTTATTGCTCCGTTTTGTCCCATAAAATGCGGCGCCGTCTACTCCTTCCACCGCTCCTCGGCCTCATCGTAGCCCAGCAGGTCAGGGTCGACGTGCAGGCTGGCGAGCATCATGGCCATTGTGAATTCCTGGCTTGTTAGCGGGGGAGCGGGGGTCAATATATCGACGTTTTCCTCCCAAGCCCAGCTTCACTCACCTCGTTATTGTTCTCCTCTTTCTCCTCCTCCTCTTCGCCGTCGCTGTCCTTCCTGCCGCCACCCTCGAAGGCCGGCTGCGTCGTCATCGCTCGCCACGCCTTGACGCCGCCGGCGCGCGCCACGCGCTCGGCGACCAGCGCAAACACCTCTTCAGCGGCCAGCCGGCCAGCCTCGCGCCAGCGGGCAATGAGCGCAAGGAGGTCCTCGCTGCCCGCTGTGCTGCTTATTTCTTTTTCTTGACTCCCGGTCTCCTGAAAGCTGTTGTTCTCTGCCCGAACCTCCTCCAAAGTCCGATCGCCCGCATCCAGGTTAGAGTGAAACTGGTCCACAAGGCTGCTGAGCGAGAGAGGTTCTGCCGGCCGTGGCGGGACTGGCTGGCTCGGCCGCTTGTGCTTCCGTTCGGGTGATGCAGGCACTTCTGCCGAGGGTGTTGAGGTTCCAGTTCCTCTCGTCAACTTCTCAGTATTCGGCGCGGCTCCTGCTGCACCTCCTCGCCGCACAGCAGGCGACCGGAACGGCCGTGCGAGTGTGGCCGTGGCTGCCTCGGCACGGCGCCGCCGCTTGGCGGCTGGTGTCAACATGGAGGGTGGCGGTCGGGAAAATGGGTTGTTGCTTGTCCATTTGTGTGTACAGCGGAAGCGGTGATCTTTAAATAAATAAAATATTTTTTTCTTGTTTAAAATAAAAGCATATACTTTGGTGCTGGCTGTTCTAGACAGCAGCAGCGGCAGACAGGGCCTGCCTTTTCTGTCGAGGACGTTGGTGGAAGTGCCGCCTTGGAACTCGGACTTATAATGTTCTTAGCTCGTCACTTTTTTCACGTACGGCCATAGATACTGGAAAGCACGGGATCCCGTCCGCTCTCCCCTAGTTAAACCAGTAATCGGCGGATTAGTAGTTGGGTCGGTGACGACCAGCGAATACCCGCTGCTGTACGTTATAATTGTCAATTTTAATTTTTGCCTTTTTTTTTTCGTAAAAAAAATTTTTTTTTTTAATCTTGGCTTTTTTTCTTTCTTGCCTTCACCATCAAATATAAATAAATTTCATAAGAATATCATTATTTCATGCTCGCCTCTTATTCTACAAGTAATAGCAACACCACCACTGAACCCATCGCGTGTCGTTTGTTTCCTTTTTCTTCTTCCAAGGTTATCTACAGCACCTTAAACCACATAAGATCATCCTCGCTCAGTGGCCTATCCCCCCCGCTAACCACTCTGCCTGTGCAGGGTCGCCTGGCTGTGGAAAGACGCCACCCGCATTTGGCCGGTTCCACTGGAACCCCTCTGGCACCCCTTGTTGTTGTTGTTGTTGCTGCTGCTGCTGCTGGTTATGTTGATTCTGCTGATCCTGTTGCTGCTGTTGCTGCCGCGCTCTCTCTTCTTCTTCTTGCTCGCGGCGGTGCGCCATCTGCTGCCGCTGCTGGCGGTAATACAGGAGAAACATGATCGCCATGACGAGACCGACAATGAGCACCGGTTCCAAAAACATGAGGTCGTCCAGGTCGTCGAGACCCTCGGGATCGTCCAGATACTCCTCGTCGTACAAATCATCATACAGCTCGTCATCGTAGTAGCGTCCGCTGCTTGTGAACGTGTCCACCCACTCCCTGAAGGACCACGATCTCGCGGGTGCTGAGACACGTTAGTGATAGGCACGTACAAGGCCGCAAAAGAAAAAAGTGCTTGCGTCCACCAAACTTACCAGGATCGTCTTGAATGGAGTTGATCTTCCCGTGCGTCAGGGTGTTCCATGCGCTCCGGAGGCGCAGCTTGAGCAGGCTCAGTGTCACGGGCAGGTACGCCTCTTCGTTTGTCGCCAGCGCAATGTCATAGTAGCGCTTCGCTAGGTGGTAGTCCTGATTAAGGCCGACGCCGTTCTCATGCATCCAGCCCAGATTGTATAGCGCCTGCGCACTCTGGTGGTACTCGGACGCGCCCGTGTAGCACTGCACGGCCTTGTCAATGTTCTTCTCCGTGCCGATGCCGTAGAGGTAGTAGTCGCCCATCTTGACCAGCGAGTCTACGTTGTTCTGCCGGGACGACCGCGTAAAGTGGATAAGACCCAGCGACGGGTTGTCCAGCAGGCCCTTCTTCGCTGACGGGCGCACGAGCCACGACGGCAGCGGGACGCTCGACTGCTGGGGATCGAGCAGGTAGCCGATGTTGTTCTGCGCCTTTTCATAGCCCTGCTCGGCTGCGCCCAGGTACTCCAGAAGGGCCAGCTCGTAGTCACCGGCCTCGTACGCCTGATTGGCCTCTGTCCACGAGGAGACAAGCGGGTCCGCCTTCTCGGCGACGCTCTTATAATAAGCAAGGGCCGGGGCGCATGCCTTGTCACGTCCAATACCGTTGTGGATCATCTCCGCGAGGTAGTAGAACGCCTCCATATTGGCGTACCGGGCCGCCAGCTCAAAGTAGTCGTTGGCGACGCGAAGATCGTCGGGCTGGCCCTGGTCCAGGTGCAGCACGCCCAGCTCGACCTGCGCCGGCGCAAATTCCTGATCGGCAGCGGATTTGAATAGCTCGGTCGCTTTGGCAATGTTTTTCTTGCCACCGTACCCGTGCATGAGCATTAGTCCCATGTAGTACTGCGATTGGGCATCGCTCTGGGTAATGCCAAGCTCAAACCAGGACTTGGCCCGTTCATAGTTTCGTTCTTCCAGGCCGTCCCCGCGCAGATGAATGCGGCCTAGGTATCCAGCGGCCTTACCGGCTGTCTTGTCCAGACCCGCCTTTGGGTTTTCCCAAGTGCGCCCGTCCTTTTTCCAAAACTTGCTGGCCACCATCAAAAAGTATTTCCGGGCGACGGTCATGTCCCGGTCGAGACCACGCTGACCTTCGTAGAAAATGCGCCCCACGTTCAGGGCGGCCTTGAAATCGCCCTTCTGCGCCATGAGGTCCAGGTATTCTATAATGTCCTCAATCGACGCATAGGCATCGGAGTGGGGTTGCGCGCGCATGGCATTGATGCCAGAGCTGACTGCGCTCGCTCCTTCACCATACACCCCGCCGAGCTCGTCGGCAATGCGATAGGGCTGTTGAACCCATCCCATGCCACCCGGCGGCCCGGCGCGGTACCATGCAATGGCCTTGTCGGCAACGCGCTTGTAGTACTTAACGGCCTCGTCGCAACTCCTTGGCGTGCCAACGCCCGCGTTGTGCCGCGACGCGACGGTCATCTCGGCCCGGGTGTGGCCGCGAAGGGCAGCAAACGTATAATAGAGCAGGGCCCTGGCCTGGTCCTTCTCCACCGCATTGCCGATGCCCGTCGAGTACATCAGACCGATCATGTACATTGCCGAGCTGTTTCCATGGTCGTCGGCCAGCCGGCGGTAGTAGTTGAAGGCGGCGGGAAAGTTTCGTGGGTGGGAGTAGTTGCCGTAAAAGTTCATTTCGGCGAGGAGGTAAAGCGCGTCCGGGTTACCGTGGCGAGAAGAAGACTCTTCGAGCAGCTCTACTGCCTCGAGAAGCGGCGCTGGACCCACCGCCTGTGATGACGACTGCTGCGGCTGCTGCGGTGGCGGCCCTCGCACGGAGAAGCTCGGTGCGGCCTTCATGACAAATCGAAGAGCCGTGGAGAACATGCCGCTCTGCCGTCTCTGCTTGTGGTATGGTTGGCTAGGGATGTCCGATAGTTTCGCCAGCGCCGCATCGACAAGATCGCTCCCGGGACCTAGGCATAGACGAATGGGTCAGCACTCTCTCTTGTCTGCCAACCGCAGCTTGGCTGCCCTCCAAGCACCCTCCTTGCAGCAAACTACCCCCGAGTCTTGCGTACCTCGTTCTCGGCCCTTGCTTGTGTAGAGGACATCGTCTGTCGTCGCGTGACCAGCACCGTCCTGCGTCGGGTTTCCGTCTCGTTGGTGGGCACAGGTGACTGCTGCACCCTGCATGAGCACTTGATGGTCGCCAGATGTCAGTTTATATCTCTCGTGCCAGAAGATCATTCACGGAGCCCGTAGCAGCCGTCTTACGTACAGAGAGCCCAAAGAAATGACTGCCGCATCTCGAGAGAAATGCAAAAGGAGCGACTGAGCGTCAAGGGGAGGTGAGAAAGGAGATTCAAAACATAGCAAGAAAATAGGAGAAAACAGTCGTCAAACCATTGCTTCGAACAATGAGCGAAAACACAAATATGAAGCCACAGTTAACGGGGCGCTGGGAAAGGAAAGTTCGCGGCGCTGTGTTCGTGGCCGAGATCCAGCGTCGGTTTGCGACAAAGGAGGTTTTGTTGGCGTCGTCTGTCGTCGCCAGTGCACCTGGTCGCAGCTCTTGGGGCAAGGCAGGAAGCACCACGCAACTGGTTGCAAGCTGGCAACATTGAGCGCCGCTAGTAATATAGCTCCATCGTCAGCGCTGTATTACGGCACCGCGGCTGCTGTTACTTTCCGGCCGGTAATAATGAACGCAGCCAGTTACGTCAGAGAAAGGCGCACCTGACCCGCTTTTTATTCTTCATAAATATGCGGATTAGTCATTTTGAAGATTTGGCGAGACAGCCTCTGTATGATAGCTCAGTAGAGCTTTTCCAGGAACGGCCTTCCTTGTCTGCAACCTGGAGGTCGTCTTTCATATGGTTTTGCAGTCGCCTTATGATTTTTTTCTCTATTTCCAAGCTATAAGATTGCCACGTGTATTAGCTTGTATTAATCTGCAATTTTCACGATATCCACCTGATGCAGGATAGCAACAGAAACCTGTTTCTGGAAACACTTTGAACACAAGTTCAGATTTCTCACATTTTCCCCTCGGAGAGACCACTTGATATGTACCAACTGGCCGGGGCTGATGAGTACCGGTTCCCGGGCTCAGAGCCTCCTTATGTTCTTGACCTGATTCCCCTTGCCTCAGGACTTGCCGCTATTTCATCTGACGGCAAGCTCTCCCTCTTCGATCCTCTGCGGATAGGCGCCGGGCCAAAACGCAGTTATGCGACGGCCCACGGCAACCTCACGACCGCCAGGGCACTTGACGCAGCGGGGTGTGTGTTGGCCACGGCCGGCGCAAACGGCACTGTGGCTCTGTGGGATCTTCGCGAGTCGGCGCAAGGGCCGCAGGTGAGCGTCCAAGTCGGTACGCAACTCGTGTTGGAGAACTTCGAGAAACTAGACAATAAAGGAATTTTGTCAAATTGAAGTAATGACTAATATCGCTACTGCAGGATCATGCGGTGTGAATGTGACTTCGTTGGCTTGTGATGCGCAGACACAATCAGTCGCTGCCGGGACAGAGCTGGCCGACTACCAAGCCTCGATCGTGATTTGGTATGTTGGCACCCAACATTTCGTCTTTCGCTGGTCTAGTTTTCATAACCAAATAACTCTGCTGAAACCATATTTAGGGATATCCGGGCAGGAACGACGCCGAAAGTGCGGTACAACGACGTCCACAGCGACGACGTTACTGAGGTGTGTTGCTCTAACCGCATAGTGCTTAATCCCCCTCACGTACTGACAAGAGCAGCTCAATTTCCATCCAGCCAATGCCCACATCCTTCTGTCTGGCTCAACAGATGGCCTGGTCAATATCTGCGACACGCGGATAGCCGACGAGGATGACGCGGTCGTCCAGGCCTTCAACCATGGGTCCATCCATCACGCTGGCTTCTTGAACGACACTGAGGTGTACGCCTTGTCCCACGACGAGAAGCTGGCTGTCTATGACGTGGCAGAAGATCGGGAAGCCGGCTCGGCCACCAGAGACTTTGGCGACGTGCGCCAGGCTGTGAACTGCCAATATGTGGCCAACGTGCTGCCCAAGGCCGGCCAACCTGGCGCTGTCATCGGTGCCGGGTCACAAGAGTAAGTTGTAGACCGTGAAATTTTCCCCTCTTTGGCATTCGCTAACGTTCCTTGCCCTTCTCAGCGCCGAAATGTTCCAGCTCATCCACTTGACCAAGGACCAGGAGTGGGCGTTTGCCCTCGACTCGGTGGTCGGCCTTCCTGGCGCACACGGATCCGACATTGTCCGCGGCTTCTGCGTCTTTGACGAGCAGCAAGTTGTCTACACGTGCGGCGAAGACGGCAAAGTCCGGGCATGGCGGCCGCCGGCGTAAGGTGGACGGGTATCTTATTTCAACTGCTTTATTTGTATTCCCGCACACACCAATACCAATGGTCGTAGCAATCAAAACCATAGCAAGCTCTCCATTTTAGTAAAGGTTTCCCGCTTCCTTGTATATTCGACACCCTGTTCACCCGTACTTGTCATGCTTTCCCTTGACTTTTACGTCGAGCAGCTTCTCGTGGTAATCGCCCTCTTTCCGTGCCCGCTTCAGAAGCTTGATCTCGTCGTCCTCCAGCCGCCGACCAACAGCGTCTTCGAGCTCCCGCCGACTGATCTTCTCGCGGGCCTTCTCTTCCTTGGATGCCTTGATGCGCGGCTTGAACCGGGCCTGCATGCGGATGCGCACCGCCGTGTTGAGGTTCGTCTCCGTCGCGTCGCCGCGCACGTCGGGCACGGCATCTGCCTTGGCCGAGCCCGACGATGTTGGGCTCTGGACCGACAGATACGTGTCGCGCAGCGTCTTGATCTGGAAGGTCTCGGGCTCTCCGCCGCTGTGGCCATCGCTGCTGCTGGCATCGATGAGCACAAACGACTCCAGCGGCGACACGGCGATCGATGTGGCCGAGAACAGGCCGTACTGGTCGCACCCCAGGTACTTCCCATGGTGGCCCTTAAACCGGAAGTGATCGGTGCCCGCAATGCGGCTGGCGACCCAGACCTGCCGCACGTCGTGCGGCTCAGCGCTCGACGGGTTGCCGTCGACAATGTTCTCGACAGGCATGGCAAAAACCTTGCCGTTGGCATCGGACGCTAGTGCCGTCGGCTTCGTGGCGCTGCCCGTGCTCGGCAGCACAATCAGTACTGGGCCCGCGACGTCGCCTAGAGCCTCGGCCGAGACCCAGGTGTCGTCTTCGGCGATCGTTTCATCTTGGCCGCCGCTCGTCTGGAGCGCCTTTCGCTTGTGCGCCTCTTCAGATGTTTCCCGATCGCGGCGCTTCCTCTTCTTCACCTTTTTATCGCCCTTGAAGGTGAGAGGCTTCACCATGGCGATGGCGGTGGTGTGCGTGTGTGTGTGGGATGTGGTATGGACTCCGTAGGAAGTCTTCCGATCTGTGTCGCTTGCTGCGATGTCAGACTTGGCGCGAAAAGCGATGGCAGCTATAGTTCAGAGCTGCCAAACGCCCCGCTGCCGTAGAGCAGCGAGCCAATCAGGGCTGAGATGCCAACTACTGTCGAAGGGCTTCAACGAAGCCGTACGCTTCGCAAAGCAGAATGCTCGGCACATGCGAGATGATCTGCTTCACATACTTCGCAATTCACAATAAAAACATTTCTTCTTATTTTTCTTGTTGCTCGAACCTATCTCGTTTTCCTACTTTACGCGAACCAAGATGTCCATAAACGAGAGTCCTGTGAGATTGCTTATGTAATTGGAATGCGACGGCCAGGCCAGGCCCAAGAAAAAGATTCTGGGGAAAGCGTCGTCTCATATGAAAACGGCGTAGAGGCTTTCTAACCTCACCACAACGCACCAGACCTCAGCCCTCTGAAATAATTTGTGCGTCATGGTCGTATTATAGGCCGGATCGCAGCTTTGATCCTTTCTAATGGCCTTCTGGTCTACTCTTCTTCGGCCTGGCCCCGGCCGGATGTGTTCTACAGGTTTCGTTCGGCGGGCCTTCACCTCATCCTCTCATACGTCACATTTCAGCTCATCATCGTTCTTCTCATCGCCATCTGCCACCCTCCCTTCTCCCGCCTCACTCTCTTTTCGATTCCCAAGAATCTCAAGCAGGCCCCTCACGCTTAAACACGCCTTCCCATCCTCTCGCTTTGCCTCCACTGGTCAAGCAGCACCAAAGAGATGTATGTTCTTGGATGGATACAGTCGTGAATTTCTCTCTTCCACTATATTACGTCCTGTCTCCTTTCTAACTTCGACCTCTCCCAGTCCCTGAGCGCCTCCTCATATACCACGCCGGCACGCCGCGCACCACTTTCTTGGCCTGCCTCAAAGTGACGACGCTTTTTGGCCTGGCCTTCTTTGCATTTTTGGTGGCACCCGCGTATGTGGCCGCCAGCAAGCCGCCATGGCAGATTTTGGGAGGTAGGCTTCCCCTCGTCATTGTTGTCTTACCGGATCCCTAAGCCAACCTGTTTGTATATGCTCACCGCCCCAAAAACAGTTGCCGCCTGCGGCATTGTGCCCTTTGCGATCGTCGCCTACACCTCCTCACCGTTCGTCGTCTTCATCCACCTGCGTCTCCCGGCCTACGCCCGCCATCCGGACCGTGAGCTGCTGCGCCGCTTTGTGCGTAACATCCCGGCCGGCACGCGGCTCGACGTGACGACCATGAACCTGGTCGGCCGGCCGCGCCTGACGAGCGTGTTGGTGGGCGACCTGGTGCCGGCTCACGAGCGCCTGCGGATTGTCAATTTCGTCAAAACGCAGAGCCCTTCTCTGCCAGCTTTTCCGACGAATGGCACGCCCGCCGTCAACGCTGCAGCAAAAGGACCAGCACCACAACCGTCAAAGTTCATCACCACCTCATCCAAATTCCCGTGGATCCACCTGCCGCCGACAACCCGGTTCGGTGCCCCATCGGCAGGAAACAGCCGAGGTGTGCGAGATCGGTGGGCCTGGGACGAGCTGCTGGCCCTTATTGAGCGGCGGGCTCGACAGCCAAAGAAAACCACTTCATAGAATAACGTGTACCAGACTCCGTTCCTGAACCGGCGTGGTGCCACGTTCAGTATGTAAATTACGCGTGCATGTGAGAAATAGATTTTGTGTGGCTGGAATCGAGGTAATATTCTTTTATTATTATTCAAAAAGAAGTATGAAAAGGGTCGTAAAGACACCGTGACGAACTGCTCCGTGAAGCTTGCTTGCATTAACAAGCCTTCCTGCTGCCCGGCGCTTGTCCTGGTATATATGTGAACTTATATCTTACAGAGTTCCGTCGTACTTTTCTTCTGCCCGCAGTTAACGAAAAGGAGAACACAAAATGAACCTGGCGAGAGACATAAGAATGTGAAAATAACGACCAAAAAGAGTATCCAAATGTACTAATACAAGTTTAGATGTGCCCCGGGAGTAAGTTTCCTAAAAAAAAACATAATGAAGAAATAACTGCTGCATATTCGATATAGGCCCTTAGCTACCCAAAACCTTTTATTTGTCCTTTCAAATGTTTTCAAAAAGCGTAGATGTAGTAATATGGCAGCATAGATAAAAAAGTGAAAAAAATGAAAGCAAGCAAAAAGGTTGGGTTTCTGATAGGAAATAGGATCGTTCTGTCGTTAATGTTCGGAACAGCATGAAAAGAATATTCTGCATACCAAAAAAAATCATGAAATAGCGTTGTTTGAACAAAAGAAAAAAAAGCCGCTGTCAAGGTTGTGTCGCTTTGTCCTCTCAGACTAGCTAGTCGGGGGGTGCGGAAGGCGTATGAACCAAAAAAGCAGAACCAGGCCACACCCAATTATGCGACCCAGCCCCCACTATCTTTCCGCCGTCGGTATGGGCTTTTAAGAGTCGTAGTCCCAGCTGCGCTTAAGGCCGCCTTCGTACACGCTGGCCACGGATTCTTGCCACATAGCGGGCGTGACAAACGTTTGCTGGGCCGGGACTGCCGCGTTCGGATAGGCTGCTGAGACGGCGATTGGATTCATGCCGGCAAGTCCGGCATGCACGGTTTGGATATCCTGGAGGGTGGGGACTTCGACGGAACCTGAAGACGAAGGGGCACTTAGAGCACTGGTCTGCGAGGCAGCGGAACTGGTATGGGTGGCTTGGGGCGTACCAAATGTCGTATTCCACTGGCTGGTTGATTTGAATCCACGTTAGCATATTGAAATGGTGCGAATGCAGATCCTCCAAAGAGGATTCCGAGATCGAAAACCTACTCAAATATCCTCGACGGATTCCAACCTGGCGCGTTTGCCAGGCTCATATTGTTCGACAGCCCGTGCGCTGCTTGAGGTTCTGTTACGGCGGACATCATGCCAAGCGATGGTCCGGACAAAGGTGAGTCAATCGTCTTCATATCGGACGCTCCTACCGAAACAGGCGGCGAGATAGGATGACCGACAAAGCCAGCCGATGGATGGGCTTGTGTAAGAGCTGAAGCGATCTGTTGTTGTTGCTGCTGTTGCTGCTGTTGCTGCTGTTGCTGCTGTTGCTGCTGTTGCTGCTGTTGCTGCTGTTGCTGCTGCTGCTGATGTTGCTGCATAATCTGTTCCACAGATTGCGTTCTTAATGTATCCGGCCTGAAGTTTGCTACTGTGGGAGTTGCCACAGCACTGCCGCCGGTTTGCTGGTGCGGTGGGCTAGCGTGGCTTGAAGAGGGCGACGGGCTGCCATATGGAAAAGTCGGCTTCAATACGAAAGGCTTCCGGAGATCTGCCGAAAACGCTTCGCGCATCGCGTCGATCTGTCGTTGCATATCCGCCATAGGCCAGGCATTCATGCACTTTTCCAGTATCCTCATGTGTCTCGTGAAATATTCGCGGGCGTCGGTATTGAAGTCCGGGTCTGGAGATGTTAACGCGACCTATCTAGTCAGCTATTTGACCTTCCTGTAGTGGAGAACCTTCATTAAGCAGACAATAAATCTGAACTTTTACGAGGGAAAGAAAATGAAACCGCAAGGGAGACAATACCAGATGGACAAGGATGCAGGTCAAAACCGAGTAAATGGTAAAGTTAATACCACGCTGCATATTTTGGAGCCCGTTCAAGCCGAATGATTGCAGAATCGCTTCTTCCAGGCGGCAAAGAAGCTTGGCTGAGGAATAGCAGACCATCATATGTTGCTTCCATCGCCCATCAGGCGATGATGGGCTAAGGACCTGGAGCTGCGGTCGGTGTAGCAGTAAAATGCTGAGGTAATAGTAAGAATGCATGTTGCCAATGAAAGAAGAGGATATCCATGGTGATGAGCCATCGTGGGGAAACGTCACGACCAGATCGGACGGCAGTTCGTTGGGCCAAGCGTGGAGCAGAGGGTTCATCCGCGTGAACTCCGGATCGGCCCCCCAATCTTTGTTTCTTTTGATGCGTGCGTATATGCGGTTCATGCGGGAGACATTGCAGACAATGCGCGTGAGGTAGACAAAATTCCGCGATACCTGCATGTCGACCTCATCGACGCCGGGCGTTGGAGGCGGCTCGCGAACATCAACCGAATCTTCGGACACGGCCAGATCCGTCCGTCCTTGATGTAGAGTTAGTAGATGTAAAATCAGAAGACATATAAAAGATGGTTCTTATCAGAAAGCGACATAATTATATGCACATTGCAACCATACCTTGAGGAGAACCGATCATGACCTCGCAGACAAAAATGGTTTGCCAAATGCGCGTCTTCATTAAGCATTCTGCGGGGTTCGAGCCACACAGCCTTCCGGCCTTGTGATCGGCGTAGTGCTCATCAAGTCCAAGATCTTTGCCCATTTGCACACATTGAACAATGGCCATCCACGACCGGTAGTAGTACCCCCGCTTGGGAGCGGCTTCGCGTGCTTTTAACATCACGAGAAGCGCCTGGAGCGTACTCAACCGAGGCACATCCATGAACGAATCGGCATGTCTCGTTGCAAGCGCGAGCCATTGCTGTCCCTGAGCTGGGTCATCGGCAAGCCGGCCGCCAATAGCTAGAAGCGCTTCAACCAGTAGCGGCGATATGGCTTCCCGGTTAGTCCGCCACTGCTGGTAGAATATATTTTTGTCGAGAACGGGAACGTAAGGGTGCACATTAGTGAAGTAAAGGTCGAAACAGTGGAGGATCGTCTCGTCGTCGGGCATAAGTTCAGGAGGGATGCGTATCTTCAACCCCGGGCCTGATGCAAGAGGAGGTAGAGAGCTCTCGTAGTCGTCATCATCGTCGCCAACCACGGGTGCCTCTTCATTGCCGGGCTTGCTTGCAAGCATGCGATTATTCAAGTACGGCGCCGTACCAGCCTCGTTCACGCGAAGATTGCCCAGGAGATCGGCCAGGTCGCCGCTGGCATAGCTAGCCTGATCGTCATTCGTTACATAGGCAGAATCAGAGGGCGATTGTGGATGAGAGCCGTGTTGGAGCGGCGGAGTCGGGAACACATCATGTTGGCTAACATACGAGGAGTCCGCAACGCCTAATGGCGCAGGTACCGTCGTGTAGTGGAGGCCGGAAGGCGACTGCTCCGGGAACTGTACTTGTCCATACAGGCTCCCGACTGGTGTACCGCCAGTTGCTGTAGCGTAGTTGATTGCTTGCGCCCCGTAGATGCCCTGTGGCGGTTTTCTGGCATCAGGAGTTCCCACAGGGTCGAGTTGGTGATGCCGGAAGTCAATAGGGGTGTTGTAAAGGGCTTGCTGCTGCTGCTGCTGCTGCTGTAATGGCGGTTGCGGGTGTGGTTGCAGGTTTGGTTGCTGCTGGGCTTGTGGCTGCGGCTGGTCGTCGAAACCTTGACCATCTGATGATCCGTCATAACCAGTTGGACGTATGCATTGTAGCTTCAACCGCACACACGCCGAACACGGCCATGTGTTTGTTGTGGCCGCATCACATTTTATTTTCCTCCTTCGGCAACCTTCGCATGCTCGCATTACTATAATTTACCACTTGTTAGCCATGCTTGAACCGCGCCTAGCAGCTACACAATGATCAGGTCTTTACCTTTCAGCCGCTTGTGACGGTTGTGCTCATCAACAAAGACATAGTCTGCACATAATGTTAGATTTGTTTGCAAAAAACAGTCGCCTTTGACACCTGGCTGGCGACAGAGCTCTAGCAATATGCATTGCAGTCCCAAAGGACATGCGCGCTCTCTCCTGTTTCGTCGCGAGCGCATTGTCTCCCACCCGTGAAGGTGTTTCTAACTCTTCTTCGATCCTGGGGCCGAGGCGAAAACTCACTTCTCTGCTGGTTCTCCTTTGGTTGTTGGTAGGATGACGGCGCAAAGGAGAACGAGCTCATTTGCGAGCTTTGAGGCAAGATGCGCCGGCCGGAGGGATCGTTGTTGGCCATGTCTTGTGAGCGATGTTGTATACTCGATGTTAGCAGAGACAGTCGAGAAGACCTCTCTATGCTTCTGTAGTCGAATGCCAGGCGTCACCCAATGCGCCGGCGGGTCTGCGAAGAAACGTCGGCTTATTGAGATCTACATCCACTCGAGGATAATCCTGCGCAGCGTTTCTGCTGCCCGCGAGGGGAAACGAGTGCGCGTGGAGCCGCAAAACAAAAAACCGAGAGATGGAGGTAAGAGACAAAAATGTAGGAAACGGGAGTCAGCAGGCGGGAAGAGCGATGTCGCGTTTGTATTTCTTGTCGCGGCGGCGAAATAGAGTGTCGACGGGAGGGGGTCCAAGACGACCTGTTAGCGTAGGAGAGGCGAGGGAGGGAGGGGAGGGGAGCCGCCCGTGGTCCTTTTCGCTGTCTTATACTCCGTACTCCCTAATCCTATTTTATATCGTACCCCCCTTGCTGGCTGCAGCTGACGAAGTAGAAGGTCGCAATTGACCCCGTCCCTGTAAAGTTGCAGTTAGAAATGGCGGAAGAAGACGGTAGGAAGCGGCGGCGATGTGGCGGGTGCGGGCGTGGAAAAGTTGAACGGAGAGGACGCGGAAGGGGGTGTAGCGGTAGTGCAAGTTTGAACAGGGTGGAGGAGACGGAGAGGGGGGAGGGGGGTGTATCTTGACTAGGAGTTAGAGACCGGGGTGTACACTGGAGGTAGGGGTTATGGATGTGCTTGTTGCGAAGTGGCAGCCAAGCTTGCCGCCAAGTCCGTCGTTGAAAAAAGACTGCTGGACTTTCAAACAACGCAGAGCAAGGAGGAAAAGAAGTGATGTGCGACTATGTAGGCGCTGGCAAGCCTCGGTGGTTATTGGAACAACACACGCTTAACTTTGTTCCAATTCCAATGCTGTGCTGCGAGGAAAGTCGGTCGACGAAAGAACAGCCGAAGAAGGGGAGCAGGGGCACGGCACCGAATACCCAGCAGGCGTACAAGCTGTAATATCGTATCTTTGTTTCTATCTTACCTGAGAATCGTGCCAGCGGAAGTTGGGAAACACAAAGAGTGTTGCAGCGAGAAAACCTGAAAAACGCCCGGTCAGTTGGTAAGATATTGGGAGGCCCCAGAGAACGATGCTCGCAGTGCAGTGCTTCGTAGTGTGGTGCGGGAGCATAGGAGCAGTGTATCGTAGGCGGACAGGGAGCGCGAGGAACAGGGGTAGAAGAGCAGCCTCTCCGTCGTATGTCGGCTGGCGCGTATTGTCTGGCATGCAACGAGGTGGACCAGGGACGAGCCGTTGACGAACGCGGCCAGGGGTGCGGGCAGAGGAGAGCCAGAACCGCGAAGCATTCAGCACGCCTCTGTCGACTGCGTTCCTGCGAGATGCAGGGCTGCAGGTCCAGCAATGCAATGCCTTCAGAGGGTGTTGGCGTTTGGGCACGCGTTTGCGTGAGCTGTTGAGTGGGAGGATGCGTGTGCGTGCGTACGGAGCATATGCAGCCTGCACCTGTGTGCCGAGGAGGGTAGAAAGAAGGGGATCGGACATGCAGACATACGTATTTAGGACCTAGAGCTAGGGGAAGCAGCTGGAGCAAGGCCAGTGGCCGCTCGGGTCGAGGGCATGGAGGTTGGTCGACTGGGTTCGGCTGGCACAGCCGAGATGCCGCAGGAAGAAGGCGCTGCAATGCAGACTATGCTTCCGGCGATGCTGGGCGCGATGGAGAGGAGCGGCTGAGGGTGGAACTGAATGCAGCTGATGATGGTGACGGCGGGCGAGGGCGTGCTGCGCGAGGAGGCAGACGGAGTCGAATGGAGATGGAGGAAGATGGGATGATGAGGATCTGGGACGCGATGGAGATGTCTTGCCCGTTCTCGTTTTCACATGGGAGGAAAGAGCGAAGAAGTCGAAGGAGGGGAGGAAGAGCTCAGCTAAACGCGGGGAAGGATGGTTAGGGAAGCTGCAATGCAGCAGCAGGGGTGGTCGAGGAAAGCGCGACCAGACTGGGCCGGGCCCATTTGGGGGTATGACGGAATCAGGAATGGCAAGTGTGTATACGGAGTAAGACCACAGCGAGAGTACGTGGCGAGGCTGCCGACGCGCCGGAAAGCGCGCAGGTCTTGTCAGATCGGAGAGTTCTTCACGCTCTTCGGTGATAGCGAGTGCGAGAAAGCCGCTGACTACGATACGACTGAGGGCACCGGCAGTTGCGTCGCAGGGCACGAAAGCGAGAACGAGATGCGCGTTCTTCCAGTGCCAGCGAGGAAAGATACGAAGAGAAGCCGGTCAGCCGCCAGGTCGACGATCTGGCCGCTAAGAAGAAAAGACGCACCTGCATGCGCTGCACGAAAGAGCGCCTGTCAAGCCTGGCCAGTGCACCCAGGCCATGTTCACTCGGGCCTGACGACGTTCGCACGTGGGTAATTTGGCCAAGGACCACCGCCAGCGGGCCTTGTTCCCGGCGGCGGACTTGGATTTCTGCTCTGTATCTTACCCGTAAGATATCTCACATTTGAGTTGTCGCTAACATCGCTCTAGCTCGAGACAGCTAATGCAGCTGTGCAGTATTAGGTATCTTATTTCACCAAGGTGTCTGACAGGGCACCCGCTGCGAGGCCCAGCAGGCGGAACGGTAGGAACGCGAACAAAGAAACGAGCAAGCACCATCATCAGAAGACCGCCGCCGAGACAACAGCCCATCCTTTCCGAGCTCCTCGAGTTTCTCGAGCCGGCCCCGTTTGTCCTCTTGCAGTTGCGCCATCTTACGAGCAGCCAGCGTTGGCTGGCGGGTGTTCTCCGCAGTGCCGCGATGCGCCTGGCGCCTTCTTCGTACCCCGTCAGGGAAAGGGGATTTTGTTTCTACTCGTACGAATAATGCTATCAGATCCTACAGAGTATTTTTGCAAACTACTCTCCTACTCCGTAGGCTAGCAACCGACTTTGCTCCTTCGGCGAACCGGGCACTACGACGTACGTGGTAGGCGAGATGCACCCGTTGCATACCAGCTTCTCCGTTGGGTAAGATGGTGGCCCAGGTAGTGTATTACTCGTACTCCGAATACTAGAACGCACGCTAGCTCCAGCACTCGAGAGAAAGTTGCAACTTCGCTTCATGCCGTGGCGAGCTTGCTGACGGAGTACGAGTACGAAGAGGCATGTCATTCTCAAAGACAGGCCATCCTTTCTGCCACCCCCAGTTCAAGACAGACCCGTTTCGCTAAGGGGAGATCATTCTCCACTGCAACCTCCCCTCCTCAAATTTCTCCTTCTCAACTGCCTCGTCACCCCTCTGCCCCTGGTCCTTTTCCTCCACTTGTCTCGTCGTAGTAGTTCGTACAGGTACGGGTAAGTCTAAAGGGGCGCGAATAGACTAGCAGATGCATGCGCTCGCTCTGGTGTGTCTCTATTTTCTTGCGACCGCTGTCTCGACTGACAGGAAAAAGGCACAGATCTTTTAAAGTAGAATAATATAAATAAGCAAACTGCTCTGAGCTTGTTGCTGCCCTCGATGATCAAGCCTCATCTTCAGCAAAACCTATATATCTGTGCAACGTAATGGCAGGATTTGTGACGGGTGCATAGAGGGTATTGGTCGGCGCGCAACAGGTAGTCTTATCCCATAATTAGGCAGGAAACGGGTTTGATGAAGAAATCAATTAACAAACAAGTCCCAAGATTCAACTCGTACTCGTAGCTTAGTCCAGAAATTCTGCAATAACAATAGCTGTGTGCTGCTTGGCATAGCTATTTTGCCACGTACGATATGAGATGGGTCATTTGTTTGTTGCTTCCATGCTTCCATGCTTCCAGGCTTCCAGGCTTCCAGGCTTCCAGGCTTCCATGCTTCCATGCTTCAAATGCTTCTACGCTTCCATGGTTCAGTCCCCCCCACCTCCCCAGAGCTTTGCTAACTTTCGTATCCTATCATGCAATATTATACTACTCCGGATTTTTGTTTCTTGTGCCTGTGAGATAAGATAATTTGCTGTCTAAAGGGGGTTCTCGAGGCTGCTCGCTCCAAAACGGAAGATTCCGTTTCTTGTTGATCCCGCCGTCGTATTGCGCATTTTTCGTCCTGCAGGTGGAAGCATGACAAACCTGAGCAGTGCCAACAGGGCACGGCCAAGGTAGCAGCCGCTGGCGACAAAATGTTTCCAGAAGACGCATGCTAGCGTATGAAGGCACCCGGCTAGCCAAGCGGTCGCCCCTCAGGGCATGCGGGCAGGCCCACGCAGGGGCCTTCGAACAGCGACGAGAACCCACTCTGGGCCTGTGAGCATGCTTTTCATTGGTGGCCTTTCCTCGGACGAAGTGTTGAGAAAAGTTCTTTATTCCATGGCAATCGACCAGACCCCCGGACCAGTGCATATGCGGACAAGATGGAGTGTGAATGCTACGAAGTAAGACAAGTGCCAGAACCGAAAGGGCGATAGTGAGAGGATAAGATACTGAAAACAGTTCCCCATGAAGCATGATTATTGAACCAGAGAGTCCCAGGCAAAATACTCGCGCAACGACTCCTGAGGAAGATGGAAACCCCTGCCCTGCCGTTTCTTAGCCGTGCGCAACATGCAGGGGATTGCTTGGGAAGTTGGGACAGCGGACTCTGGCATGTGAGTGATCGCTCGAACTTTATATTGCGAGCACTTTGAGTGATTATTACTTTCATGCGCGGCAAAATGAAGCATCGTGTTCAAAACGGCGCCAGACAGTTCGTCTCCAACGGGCAGGCCCGCAAGCGCAAGCAAGGCAAACTACAAGTGCGAGTACGAGGCAAGCACAGGAGGATGCAAATGCAGGTCGCCAGAATTAGAGATGCAGACGAGAAGAGGGGGAAATCCAAGACAAAAAGTGTACGAGTCAGATTCAAAAAATGGGTCAGCGCAATTAAAGCGAGACGACAACACGAATGGGCGCACCAAAAGGAATTATAGGGTGTCTGGTGAGCTGTCCAAATAGGGAAGGAGCACAAAGACAAGAACTTGCCGAGAGTAGCCTCTATTGCATTGCGGCGCTATTTAGGCCTCACAGCTAGAAGAGCAAGGAGAGCAAGGAGAGAAAGGAGAGAAAGGAATGGGGTTGCGTAATTGCACCACCTGCGCTGCTGTGGGATAGGGGGTGAGATCAATAAGAAAGGTGAGACGTGTAGGAATTGGGGGCTCCAACAGAGAGTGACAGCCCATCGTGGCAGGTTGCAGACGCCACACAGAGCGGCTGATTTCACATGTGAGGTCTAGATTCGTTGTTCTGTGCATCCGCAGTTTTGTTTTGGCGCATTGGGCGTCCACCGTCGATGCTCGCAGAACAAGTCTGGCTGTTCTGGCGCTGCCATGGCCTGTCACAGCTTTCCTCTCGTCGTTTTCGATGTCAACCAACTCTATCGCTCATTCCTGCTTTGCAAGATACTTAATTACTTCTCTGCAACAAAGCAGTTGCCGGCAGAGGAGAAGAAAGAAGGGGGCGGGTAGAACTAACCCGTCTCCCAAATCTTACAATACACTAAGCAGGCAAAGGGAACCAAATAATGCTCTTGATATAACCCCATAAGACCGTTTGTACCTCACATCCATTGTCGCTTTGCCTTCTTGGGTCACCGTGAAGCAATTTCTAGAAGCAAATCTCCCTCCCTGGCCTCTCAGGGTCACCACACCCTCTTGGCTTTTTCTTTTCCCGTCTCATGGGACCCGGAAACTTGGGTCTGGCGCATCAACCTCAGCAGCGCTAAAAGGCCTGCAAAATACCGCCCCGTAAGAGTAGGCCATGGGCAAGAAGCCGCAAGATGAAAAATTGGACAATAATGCTATGGGCGGCGTCACGAATTCGAGTATCTGCAGCCCTATTCGGACACAAATATGCATGGGCATCAACACGAAATCCAGGAAATTGAGCAGTGGGGTGAAGAGCCGGAGGGCTTTCCAAAGCAGGGTTTCCAGCCAGGAAATATGGCGGACAGCGTCACATGCTAGAGGGCACTATAAAATGCGCTCTCTATAGCCCTCCATCTCCCACATCACACTACGACGTAGCCACGAAAACAAATGCATCGTGCTCGTATTATACTGTACGCGCACACCAATATCTACAGACACTATCTTACTCGCACGCACCCACTGCGAGGCTGTTCCTTGCAGGACGCGCGGCTACAGGTCCCCAATACTTAACATGCCGCGAAAATGCCCCTAATTTGCCAAGGGGTTAAGAAACGAGAGTGCTGGCAGAAGTGGCAGACGAGGTGGTTCCGACGTCCTCGCCGTGGCGCTGGCATGTGCTCGTAGCCACGCATAAATATTGGCTTTTTTCAACATTGCATGCGGCCTGCGAGGAGATGAAGGCCAACTTCTTGAAGGAAACGAAGACAACTGATCCACCGCCTAGGGCATAGAGGTTATCGGTTTCCCCATAGCATTGCCAAGAGGGGGAAGGCCCCGGTGAACCATCGTCCGATTGCTAAAATGAAGCCACAGCAATAGCTTAAATACTATGTATGCAGCAGGCCGTTTTCTGCTTTGCTTTGATTCCACTAGAGCAGGGCGGCTGTGTAATTACTCCGCACGACGTAGATTCACAGGATTCCCCCCTAAAGTCAATTCATTGCTATACCTTGTAGACAAATGTTAAATGCCATGCGGGCCACAATATGTTCAGGGAAGAGAAATAAACCCAATTTGCTCCCAACTCCGTAGAGGCGGAAAGGGGACCGAAGGGCCAAACTCACAGCCGCAAGCCATATTGCGTGAAATATTACTATTTATGTACCGGGCCCTGCCGATCACCAGACGGCAGATATCCCATATGGTGAAGATGTTCGGCGTATTGTACAAGTATGTTGTATTCGTAAAAGAGTAGAGAGTGTGGATAGTGAACTAGGAAACTTGGAGTAATCCTCCGTATGCTCCGGGTGCCGGGTACAAAAAGTGGGTCTTCCTATTCCTCGAGCTACGAGCGTCATGGATCCGGATAAATGTAAGGCCCTTGCCATCCGCTAAGGAGCGGCTTCGGACGGCCACTGACAAATCGTCTACATCAAACATCGCGATATCCAATCTTGACCACGAAACGACCAAACTCTCTCACCCAGACAGCTGATAGTACAGGCTTTTTGATTCCACCATCCTGTGCCCAGATTCAACATGGCCGAGCTCCAGAACGCCAACCCGGTGATCCTCAACGCCGCCCAACTCCCGAGCCGGAGACAGGGCAGGGTCGCAGCATCTCGGCAGGGATCCGAGTTCAAGTTCGACGACATTTTGACTCCCAAGCACGCAGGTGGCCTCCGGGGCTCATCGCAGGTTGCGGAGCCTGTATCTCCGCCCTCGCCCTTGTCTTCGGTATCATCTGAGGGCGATGTCTACGACGACATTGATGCATTCGTTGGCGACGACGGCGATGTCTTCACTGAGGAGCCCATCGACGAGCAGGAGATTTACGGTGCGTTTTGTGTGAACCTGACGCATTGTCTTGCGTCCCCTCTCTTTTTGCATTGTCGTTTATTTCTGTCATCGTGTGCCTCACACACTGGTACCAAGGTGGCCCCTTGCCTTCTTTTTTTGCTTCTCTGTTAGGCCGCAGAAGAGCCGAGTGAAGCTTCTTGCATCAACCACCTTTTTGCATCTCCTGTTGTGTATTGTTTGTTTGTTTCCACCATTTTTTTGCCATTCGCCCTTGGGGAGATAAAAATCCCTGCGTCAAGCCATTTGAGACAAGTTCGCCCCGCTAATGTTTCAACCCCCCGTCCCCCCCTCCTAACATAGACCTGATATCCACGATCTCAGACCCTGAGCACCCGCACACACTGGGCCAGCTGTCCGTCGTCAATCTACCAGACATCCATATCACTCCTTCTCCAGCAGCCGCAGCCGCAGCAAGGTCATCGGATCCAAACGCCCTTACGCGAGTCCTGGTCGATGTCACCCCCACCGTCAACCACTGCTCGCTCGTCACCGTCATTGGCTTGGCCATTCGCGTCCGTCTTGAACAGACACTACCTCCCAATTACAGAGTCGACATCCAGGTCAAAGAAGGAGCCCATGCCCAGGATGATCAAGTCTCCAAGCAGCTCTCCGACAAGGAGAGGGTAGCAGCCGCTCTCGAAAATGACACGCTGCGCGGTGTCCTGGACAAGATGCTCGAAACGTGCAAATGATTGTCATATGATTTTCCTCTCCGCACCCCGTGCCATGCATCCCTGTTGTTTTGCCGACCAACGGGCAAAAGGTTTCCCGGGCTGCCGGGATCAGGACGGGGAGCAAACCATCGCCTGGTCTGGTCTGGCCTGCTGCGGCTAGTTCTCCACCGGCCGAAACTCAAGATCTGCGTTACGCAGTTGGATCTTTTTTTAACCTTTTTCTCAATGCCTATTACGACACACGCATGAAATCTCCATGCCTTGCATTGCGCCTTCTTGTCTTGAGACTTGCACAGGGCTTCAAAAGAAAGAACTGGACACACGACTGAGGCTCCGTCCGCGGCGCCTTCCGCTTCTTCGATACCAACGCTCTCCGCACTTGTTTGTCTCTCGTGGGAAGAAATTTTGACGCTGGACAGCGGACCCTTACCCTTCCGACTGCATGAAGACCAAACTGGAAGAGGGAAAGCAAAGCTGCAATTGCTAGAGAGAGACCACAACGGCTTAGCCAGCCATTCAGAAAGGGAAGGAAATTTTTTGTTGGGGACTAAGCATAGCTCCATGGTGTCCTTTTTGAGCAGCGTTGGATCGCCTGCAAAAAAGGAACACGCTTATTTTTGCCTTGCTATCATCTTATTTCAATTTGTACGTACTTGGATGAAAGAGATACTAATCAAAAGCTTCTCCGAAGAGAAAAACAGCGGGTTTACTCGTACAAGTAATGTGTCTGCTGTTGCCAGGCTGATGCATGCAATGCCGAGCCTTGCTTTCTTGTTAACGGCAGCGTGAATAGGAGTCACAGAGCCCTAGTAAAAGTTCGTCAAGATGGCAACGTTATTCGATGATACAGCACTCGAGGGCTTGAACACCTATGGGAGGTTACGCCTTCCTTTTTACTGCTTTCGAGCATGATGGCTGCCTCTCGCCCTAGTGGTCTGTTGGGACTTGTTTCTTTGCTCTTCTTGTTGAAAAAAGCTCTTGACCCACCGTCCTGGCTTCTCTTGCCCTTTTCTGTCAACGGTCACAAGGCTCCTTGGGGGTTCCCCATCTCGTTTTGGGCCTCTGAGACTACACGTCATGCACAACCTGGTCTGCAGGGCCTATTCAGGCCTTTTATTTATTCGTCCTTCTACTCCGTACTTTGGCTTGCTTCGTTTTCGAAAATAGTCCAAGACGAGGAAAAAAAAAAATAGAAACAAGAAAATATGGAGTAGAGTTGCAGATGTGGAATATGCGTACGGAGTAAAGTTGCACTGCTTGTGTAGAGGGCTTGCGGGAGATACTACGGAGTAGTCTCCGGAGAAAACACAGGGCAGGATCTAAAATTGGCAACGCTATCTTAAAAGAGGAGGGGTGTGGACAAAACGGCACGGTTGCCAGGAACAGCACCATAAACAGAGGGAAGAAACACTAGGCTAGGACGAGGAGAGGATCGAAGACTGAGTACAAGTAGAACGCATGTCGGCCGATGTCACTGCCGAGTACAGAAGAGACAAAAATAAACGTCCTTGCCAAAGGCGCTATTGCGAGACAGGGTGTGCTTCTGCTTGTTTTCGTTTGCTAGCAACAACTCCCAGAGCCAAGTTTGCAGTGAGAGACCAGAACACAAAGCATAGAATCTCCCCTAGTCCGTATGCATGGCAAATTTTTGACCAGAGTCATGTGTAGGTTTTTGTGAAAGTGAACAGAGTAAACAAACTCCACATAATACACGACAGGATCGACGTCCAAAACGCGTTCAGGACTTTGGCCGGCTTTTACCTTCGGATTTTGTTCCTATCCACTTACACGGCACTTCAGGACGCGTTCAGGACCTTTGCCTGCTTTATACCAACGGATTTCATTTTCAGTTCTCTCAATGTCTTCAACTTTTAGGGTCGGCCCACGGCCTAGCCGGTCTGCTAAACCAAAGCTTCCGGAATCACCTCCTCCTAAAACCCACCCGATGCCTCGGTGTACCAAAAAAGCAGCGGCCTGCTTCTCACGCCAGCGCGTACAATGATCGTCCACTAGCACGAGGAAAAGCAAGCACATGCAGGCATTCAGCGGAAGCTCTTGAAGCATTGCGTTGTTGTGACCTCTGCGTGCTCGATATCGAAAGTGATAAAGACGAAACGACTGCGCCGTAAAAGACCTCCCGGACGCCCTAAGAAATCGGCATCATCTACAAGCACGACTACGAGTACTACGAGTAGTGCGACTACTACAAGTACTGCGAGCACTACAAGTCCTACGGCTACTACGGGTGGCGCAAAATCTTGAATGTGCCATTCTCTCCATTCCAGATGGCCATCCGTTATCTCGCCGCGCCTAGTTATAGACGTACGCCCTCCTACAGCACCGCTCGCACATGTCCAATGTGATGTGACATGTTTCTTCGGGGCAATGCACAGCGTTGCATCTGGCCACTTGGGAAAACAAGATTTGAAGAGGAACTGAGCATTCGCAAAAAGGGTCAAAGCTGGCATCCTGTTAGAGCACAGTTCGGCTGGATTTCCCCGTTTTCAAAACTGGTTTGCGGGATGCTACTACATAGTATTCGTGTTCTTTCCCCCTATTTTATATGCAGCCTCTTGGCCCCTTCTCTTTTTATAGCTCGCGCCTGGTGGGTGGTTCCCTAGAAGAAACTACTATGAGTACGTATGTTGACGGCAACTTGCGATAGTTCATGGTGGAGACAGGCCAAAGAAATACTTGCTGAATGAAAGCCGTATTAAGGGCCGTTAGTACCAATGCACCCTGTAGAACGGGTTAAAATAAGCCACAGTGGGCAGTGTTGCCGAATAATACCTCATAGCTTATATTCTGTAGTAATTTCTCTCGACCGATACCTTCTGCTATGTCGTGTGGTTTGTGCCAGCAATGGCTGTTTCTTGATCCTTCAAGCTATAGTCCCGTATCGACACCGGGAACCAGTCGCAACAGGGCGCCATGTGGAGATTCAAGGCGCATACGCAAAAACAGCCTCGCATCTGCGAAATCATAGTGTGCTCTAATCCTAGTCCTATATTTGCCCTTCTACCAAAGATGCCCCTGAACTAGAGCGGAAGACAGAAAACACCAAAGAAGCCCTCAACCCTCCTAGAAATAAAAAAAGAACAAGACAGAACGTGTTTGAAATCAAGGAAAATTTCGCCGTGATACATGCCCTTACTTTGCTTGTAACTACCGAACATTTGTAGCCCGCCCTCGCTCATTTTTGGAAGAAGAAGAAAGTACCAAGAAATTGTAAAACTCGCGCCCTACGAGCCTTCCTCCAGTGTCCCGCTGGATACCAGCTCGCTGTACAGCTCCGGCTCCAGGAATTTGCCAATCGACACGTCTTCGCTGAGACCCTTCCGCTTCCGTGTCTTCAAGACAAAGTCCCGCGCCGTCCCCTGCACGGGCGCCATCTGCATAGGACGAAGGATCACGTCCCGGTCCAGCGGGTCGCCCGGCACGACCTGCCACCGGTCAAACACCAAGCTCACCAGCGCGGTGCCCTCGGTTGAGATGCGCAGATCCGTCTCAAAACCAAACGAATCGATCACAGGCAGCAGGCCGATTGTCCGCGACAGGTTCGTGCCCGGAATGCCACCGTCCGTGAGCACATGGCCACGCCGCCTTGACAACAGCTGGTACAGCTTCTCAGATGCCTTCTGTGGGCCCGTCATAGAGACTGTATACACGGGCTCCATCAAGCGCGGGGAGGACAGCATGAACGAGCCGTAGCAGGCGCGGCGGGCAGTCGGGATGATCTGGCCGCCACCGCGGTAGATGGTTTCCTGTGCTAGTGTCACGTCCATCAACTTGAACTTGATATTGCGGATGGCTAGAGGGAAGAAAGCAGGCACGTTGTTAGTCAAAGTAAAATGCAATAACAGCTAAAAAAATGGTAAAAAAGAAGACTCACGTTCTTCGCACAGGGGGCCTTCTCGTGTGGCCCAGCTGAAGCCCTGACGAATCGACTCTTTCACTGTGTTCAGCAGCTTCTTGTCGACCTGGATTCATTAAGTTAGTAAACCGTCCGAAGATAAAGGCATAAACACCCAGGAACTCGAGTAAATAGCGTACCTCGCCTGGAAGTGTGTCGTCCTGGAGAAGATTTGGTCCCATCTCTTCTGGGCCAAATGCCCAGACGCTGCGGGACGCCAGCAGATCCCAGTCGTACTTTTCCTGAAAGAATTTGGCAGTCTTCCGGACAGGATCCTTAATCCGCACGGCGCCCAACTCGATGTCCTTGGCGAGGCCATCCTCCAACGGCTCGGCAATCATCGTGATCCGGTTCTTCTTATTTGGAGTCAAGGTCCAGCACCGGGTGGCGGACTCGTCCACGACCGTCTCGCAAAACCGCGTCAAGGGGTCGGACACTTTGATCTCCATGTCCGCATACAGCAGCCGCAGGTCGTGCATCACACAGTCCATATACATCTCGCCAGTGCCGATAAGGATGTGCTCACCCGACTCTTCCACCTTTGTTGTGATGAGCGGGTAGCTTTTGTTGATTTTGCGGATGCCGTCCAGCATTTTGGGCAGCTCGGACGGGTTGACAGGCTCGACGGCGACCTTGAACACGGACTCGCTGTAGTGCGTGACCGGCTTGAAGATGTATGCGTCTTCGTCGTCTTCAAACTGCTTGGCCACAATAGTCGCCGATTTGACAATCGAGTTGTCGACACCGCCCAACAAGACCCAGTTGCCTGCTGGCACGCCGTCCGTCGGGATGTTGTACCGCGTCTCCGGAATCCAGACATTGGAGATGAGCGCCATAGCCATGTCTTCCTCGTCGTCGAGCGAGTATCCCTCGCCCAGGACGCGGACTTCCGTGCCAGGTCGCGCAATGCCGCTGAAGACACGTCCTAACGAGTGGAAGCTCTTTGCGTCACTCGAGCTGAACAGTTTTGTGACCTCGATCACCAGAGGGCCGTCCTGGTCGCATTTGCTGATCGACTCGGCAACCTTGGTATCCAGCGGCCCTGTGTAATACCGCTGCAGATGGCGCGCTGATGCCTCGACAGGCGACGGAATGTGCTTGACCACCATGTCGACAAATGCCGCGGGAGGGCCGAAAAACTGCTTGCACACGAGTTTCAGCAGCACCTTGGCATCCGCCTTGTATTGCGATGGCTTCAGGGAAATTCCAAGCGGCGCAAGGAACGCCTTCAAGTCTTGGGGGTTCTCGGAGATGGTGTGTGTGAACAGCTTGTAGATGGGCTCCAAGACGAAGTGGACAAAAGACCGCTTGGCGCCGTCTTCGACTGCCTTCCGCGTAAAAGAGCGCTTTTTGGGGTTGAAGAAAATGTCGCCCCAGAGCCTGCGCGCAAATTCATCGACGTCCATGGCGCCAAAGCTATCAGCATACATCTTGGCGAACGACTGCAGCGTGAAGCACCACTCCATGTCTGTGCAGGCAAACAAAACGTTGCCCTTCTCCGGGCTTAGGTGCTTCTCGGCGGCCTGGCCAGGGAGAGTCTCAAAAATAACTTTGTTCACTTCCTCGATGGTGCTCTTGAGCTTGTAGTATGCGTCGGTCGGTGGCAGCTTCAGCTCAAGGATCAGCCGGTCCACTTTGTTCACGATCAGAGTCAGGGGGATGTCCTCTAGCACAGCGTGTCGGATAACCATCTCGGTGTGCATCTGGACGCCCTCGATGACATCCACCACGAGACACAGGCCGTCCACAAGTCGTAGAGACGCCGCCACCTCGTCGGCGAAGTCGACGTGACCCGGCGTGTCAAGAATGTTCACCAGGTGCGATTTGCCCTTTGTCGACGGCAGAACGAGACTCATGGGGGCGCTCCGGATCGACACGCCCCGCTCCCGCTCCATGATGTGCACGTCCGTGTACCGCAGCTGCTCGTCGCGCTTCTTGCCGGTCCGCTGCTCTAACCGGTCATTGACGTCGTGTGTCTCGAGGACGAGCATGTCCACAAAAGCTGTCTTCCCGTGGTGTAGATGGCCTGCAAAGGCAACATTCCGTATTAGCTCGGGGAAGTTCAGTAGGTCGGCCATGAATCCGCGGTCGAAAAAGACCGGCGGCAGGTCTGCCTCCTCGACGGTAAACTTCTTCTGCTCGACCGGCGCCACAATGGGCTCGCTCAACGGTTGCGCATCCTCCTCTTGCACCAGCGCTTCGACTTCGGTCCCGTATACTTGCGCAGCGGTCGGGTAGTACTGCTTGTCTTCGTGCAGGATGACGGCGTTCGACGGCCCCTCGTCTGCAAGGCAGGGAAAAACAGTCTGTTAGCAAAACGGATACAAGCTGGGGCAGCACCAGGACCAACATACCGTCAACCTCCATCAGCTCCTGCCCAGCGCCGTCCTCATCGTCCGCTTCTTCGTCTCCGTAGACGTAGTTGTCGGCATCGGCATCGCCCTGCTCCGATCCTTCTTCCGAAGCTTCTGGCTCCTCGCCAATAAAGTTGCCGAACCTGGTCGTCGCATTAGCAATTGGGCCAAAACAAAAAAAGAGCGCACATGGCCACTCACTCGTCGTATAGATCATCCATCGTGACAGCTTAGTCGTCCTGTCTTGTATCCCGGCTTGTCCAAGGGAAGTGTGTGGGCCGTTATATATTTTTTGGCCCTGTGTCGACGCGCCACGGTCTTGGAAAAAGCTTCCTGCGCAACTCTGCGCTAGCTGGCAAGGCTGAAATGCGCTGTGAGTGGCCAGCGGCCAGGTACCGCAACCTGCGCTGGAGCTGTACGCACGTGACCATATTCTCCGCAGGGGAAGGCGCGCTGAGGAATATGGTCGTCGAAGCACACATGAAAGGATCGGCTCGCCGAGGTTCACATGTCCGCGCTCGCTGATCAGCGTCATCGCCAAACTAAACCCCAGAAAGTCGGATGGGGCCTTCCCTACAAAATCCAGCGTCCTTTCCCCGTCCCTTTATTAACCCCCCCCCCTTTTCTCCTCTTTTCCCCTTTCCCTCTTTTCTTTTCTTCTTCTTCATAGTTTACTTCTTGTTCCGCTATACAAACAACCATCTAACAAGACATTCACTTCAGCCATACCTTGATCCGGATCCTCCGCACATTCTAATCCCGTCGCAAACCCGTTTCTTTCGCCATGCCTTTCGCAAACGGTGAGTTCTTCAAATCCGCTCCCTGCAAACAAGGGATATCGAAGCAGACGGGACAGCAGAGCGAGGCGATGAGATGGAGACACACAATGTCTCTATCCGAAGCTTAAAGTACATCCTGCTGACATGCGCGCAACCCAGACAAGTTTCCTTCCTCCGTGGCGTTTGACGCCATCAACGACGCTCTCAACGCGAGCGAAGCTGACCGGAAAGACGCCATCAAGAACGGCAAGGCCGTCTTTGGCATCACGCTGAAGAACAAGGCCGGTGACGTCGAGAGCTGGTTCATCGACCTCGCCAAGGAGGGCAAGGTCGTCCAGGGCCTGGACAAGTCCGATAGTATGTCAGACAGGCTCGCTGCAGGGCGTTTCTTTGCCTTCCCCGCATAATTTTGACTGTTTTATCTTGCTTCTGCGGTTCGCTAACATCTCCAGTCGAGCTCCGCCTCTCCGACGAGGACTTCGGCAAGCTCGTTTTGGGCCAGGCCAAGGCCCAGTCTCTGTTCATGGGCGGCAAGCTCAAGATCAAGGGCAACGTTATGAAGGCTGCCAAGCTGGAGCCCATCCTGAACAAGGCGCGCACCAGGGCGAAGCTGTAAAGCAGCCTGTCCCGGAAACAAACAACCAACCCGGCAAAAAAGTCATAAACAAATGGATCTGGGCACTCGAGGGAAACGGGAGGGACGGTGCATTGGCGGTCTAAAAAGCTGACCGGGGACGGCTCTTTGTTCGCGTTTTGGCGGTGCTTGTAACATCCACCCACCATGCTTGAACACTTCAGGCTTCTTGGGATGGAAGTCCGCTCAGTGTCTTCCACCTGAAGCTGGTGTATTCTTATTTTTGAGTGTTGTCTGTTAGACTTATCGAATATACTTTCTACTGTTATAAATTACCTCGGCAGCGGCGCATCCTGGCGCAAGCAGATTCGCGTGACCGCGCAATGAATAATCAAACAGCCGCGTCTTATATCGAAGCTACAGATCTGCAGTGACATTTTTACGGAAGACCTGAGACTCCTGAGACAATGGGTGCGGTTTGTGGCTGTCTCGTTAGCTGAATAAGTGCAAGAGGAAAAGAGGCCGCTTGTGATCAATTCGACGACGCACAGTGCCTGAATATTCCGCACGGTGTTTTTGTTACAACTAATTAAGACAAACACCAACCCAACAGATGCATGGGTCCAGTTGCGCCAGTTATACAGTGTAAACGGCACACAGTCGTACCGTGTTATTTGCGGACCGGCATCAATTACGGAGCACGGAGTATTTTACGCTCTTTTTCAGATTTGGAGCGGTCCGTTGGTTCTGCTCTTGGGAGGTGCTCACCAATAGCAGCGCCACTAAAGCTCTCACACCAAGATGTTGCATTATTGGACAAATCAGGAAATTTTCGTGAGAGCGATTTATTTATTTGGCGTGGGTTGAGCCCACAAGTTTGAGTGAAAATGACACAACTAGAACAGCAGAACAGCAGATACGAACATTAAATGCCTCTCTACAGCTGGCCTGCCGCGCCGAAGTCATGGAGGGCCTCGACAATACGAGCCGTCATGGTCTTCTCGCCCTCGCGCACCCACACGCGGGGGTCGTACTTCTTCTTGTTGGGCTTGTCGGCACCCTCCGGGTTGCCGACCTGGGTGTTGAGGTACTCAATGTTCTTGGTGATGTAGTTGCGGTGGCCGACCAGGTAGGCCCACTGCAGATCCGTGTCCAGGTTGACCTTGATGACGCCGTGGGAGATGGCGTCGCTGAACTCCTTTTTGGACGAGCCGGAGCCGCCGTGGAAGACGAAGAAGACGGGCTTGCCCGACTTGTCCGAGAGCTTCTCGGAGACGAACTCCTGGTGCTTGCCCAGCAGCTCGGGGTGCAGGCGCACGTTGCCGGGGTGGTAGACACCGTGGACGTTGCCGAAGGCAGCGGCAATGCTGAAGTAGGGCGCAATGGCGCTCAGGGTCTTCTGGATCTCCCAGACGTCCTCGGGCTGGGTGTACAGAGCGTTGTTGTCGACGTCCTCGTTGTTGACACCGTCCTCCTCGCCACCTGTCAGGCCGACCTCCATCTCGAGCCACTGCTTCCACGGCGCAACGCGCTTAAAGTACTTGGCAGTGGTCTCGATGTTCTCCTCAAGGGACTCCTCCGACAGGTCGAGCATGTGGCTGCTGAACAAGGGGTGGCCGTGCACCTTGAAGAAGGCCTCGTCGGCGTCGAGCATACCGTCCATCCACGGCAGAAGCTTCTTGGCACTGCGGACATTAGCGGAGAGGACGAAACCAGGGGTAAGAACAGAAACAGAAGAGAGGCGCGAAGAAGGCCTACCAGTGGTCGGTGTGCAGGACAACCGGAACGCCGTAGATGGGGGCAATCGAGCGGATGTAGTGAGCCGCAGCGACGGCGCCGGCGACCGAGGCCTCCTGCTTCTCCTTGCTGTTGGCAATGCCCTTGCCGGCGAAGAAGGCAGCGCCGCCGTTGGACACCTGCAGGATGATGGGCGACTTGGCGTCGCGCGCCGCCTCCAGAGCAGCCACGGCCGTGGACGACGAGGTCAGGTTGATGGCCGGGATGGCAAAGGCCTTCTCGCGCGCATACTCAAACAGCTTGAGCACGTCATCGCCGTAGATGACGCCGGCCTGGAGCTTCAGATCGCTGAGGATACCCATTGTGAAAGATTGTGTGCTTGGTTGCGTGGTTGCTTAGTTGCTGGTGGTTTGTTTGTTGACAACGGAGGAGGGGCAGCAGGTTTTATAAGAGGGGCACGAAAAAAATAAATCTCGCGATTTTAGTCGTGGATCCAGTGTGGGGGGTAGCTTGACGAGCGACAAAGCAATCAGCTAGATGAGGGATAAAAGAGGCAGGCGTCAATTGCAGGCTCCTCGAGAAGGTGGTTGACCGAAGCTCTTTATAAAACAGGCGTCCAAGACAAGAAAGGACAAAAGGAGGGGCACCACCGAACAAAGGAAGAGCAATTCCACTGATGGATCGGACTGGCACGCTCTTTCCCCCCCCCTCTCTCCGTTCACTGTCGCGCCTTCCCCAGCAGATGACCACCCCAGAGCCGGAGGCTAGATGTACGCATTTTCGTCCGCCTCCAATAGCACGTCCAGTGGCGGTGGTGATGCCCGAGGCTTTTGTGAAATTAGCGCTCGTTTCTTCGTGTTTGCCCACTAGCATTTCCCGAACTCGCATCATCGATCCTGATTCTTCCTCTCATTCTCGGCTCGTTTTCTCGCTCTTGGCCCGTGCGCTCTGCTGTTCTTCCCCGGCAAAGCACGCGCCGTGGGCTAAACCGTACGAGGACGATGCTATCGTACTACACGGCGGTTTCCTTTCGTCCCGGGCAGGTACATTCCTCCTTATTTTCGTGTCGTCGCTCCAATCTTCCGCCCAACGCGGCAACTGCTGTTCCTCTGTTGGAGCGTTTCATGAGGCAGGCGCGACCGGCAACTCAGGCGCTAGCACGGGTTCTGCATGTTCGTTTCGGCTGCTTCTTTCCTCCTCCTCTTCTCACGCATCCTCTTTCCCCGTGTCCAGACAGCCTGTTCCGACGCCAAGCCGTGCCACGAACGGAAGGAAAGAGGGCCGCTGCGCACGCAAAACAAACAGGATCTTGCCTTGTAATAGTGACAATACCAATAACGATAGCAAAACATAAATATATAAATTTTCAAAATGATGAATAAGCCCGTTGCTGAAAGCCAAAACACGCCTACAGTGTAGCTCACTTACTACACCACTCGCCTACTTGCATAATCCCTTCTCCCGCAGTCACTCTCAATTCAACTAACGGGGCACACCAGGACACACCCAGGCCAACCAGTCTTCTCTGATGCACATTCGTCCTAGCGCCGTCTCGCGCTCTTTCCACTTTTCTGCGCTTTGCTTTCCCACACCTTCCTTCCCTGTTGCCCCTGTGCTCTGCACGCGCCACATCATCAATATTTTTTGGCCTCCAAAATTTTTTCCCTCCCGTCGCGACTTTCACACACTATCCCATCGCGAAATCCATCAACGCGACTTTCCCCCTTCCCCTTTTCTTCGCCCGTTAACCGCCCATTCGACAGGCGCTTCCTTTCCTTTCCTTTTCTTTTCCTTTCTTTTTTCTCCTAGCATTTTCTTTTGTTGTACGGCTGGGCTTCAAACGACAGCGTCCATGCATTCCATTTGAGTTACTCGCTGCCGCTCTGAAGCCTCATCGCCCGCTTTCTATTGTCGCCGTCATCGATCGTCCCAACGGTGTGCATCTCTCATCACCATGGAGACCCCCCAGAAGCGACAGAAGTCATGGTTTAGCAGCCTGACTGGCCTTGTCAGTGGTGGCCGCCCCTCCGCCCAAGACGACGCATCTTCGGGCGCGACCCCGGCAGCGCACAACGGCTCGTCCTTGGTTAACGGCGACCGTGCCTTGTCTCGTGTCCGCTTGGCGCGGCCAGACAGCCAAACGCCAGCGCGCTATCCGGGCACTTTCTCTGCGCCGCCTGTCGAGTCCCCCGAAAGCCCTGCGAAACGCGCCTCCCCGACTCTCCTGGCTCAGCGCAAAATCCACGACCGCGCTCAGGGGCCGTCTGGCAGGCAGGGTTCATCTTCGGGCAACCTCGCCACCAATGCCGCCCCCGCTAGCTATGCCTACAGCAGCAACCTTTATTCGAGCAGCAGCCTCGGTAGATCCACTGCGACGCCCAGAAGGACCAACTTCTCGTCTGCGACGACGCCCCGGAACATGTTTCGCGACTCCATCTCTAGGGAGATGCCTGCCTTCACATTTACCCCCCGCGTCCCTGCCAACACCCTGCGCGGCAATTTTCCTGCGTCGACGCCGGGTCGGTCGTACCGTGCTCCGGGCATTGAGTTGGGTGCTCGCGAGATGGCTAAGGTCTCCTCTAGCGACCTCTTTACAATGAAGATCCCCGATCCGGACCCCAAGCTGAGCGGCGAGGCGATTTCCAACATGGTGCCGAAAGACATCAAGGCGGGGAACAAATCCGTGTATGCGAGCGAGTACTTGGCACATCTCTGCCCTCCCGATTTTAATGAGGAGCAGCGGAATCAGTTTTTCTGCATTTTGGACTTGCGCCGGCTCAAATACGCTGCCGATGATGTGTTTCTCAAGAAGGATTGGAGGGTGAATATTCTGAATTTTGCCAAGGAGTACGAGAAGAACCGGAGCTTGATTATGCTGCGATACGGTCTCTATGAGTTCAAGACGGTCAAGGTGTCAAGAGACGTTTTCCAGAAATGGAAAGCCGCCAACAACATTCCTGACGTGGAGGGCGAGGAAGAAGAGGCAGAACCCGTCATTAGCCCTGCCAACTTCACAAAGTCACTAAAGACAACCTCGTCGGCTTCAAAGCCGAATGGAACCGAAGGCATCTTACGTACGGGAAAGCGGAAGGCACAAGATAACATCGACCCGTCTTCTGCAACCAACAGCTCCTCTGTATTCCAGCCGACCAACAAGCGATCGCGCCCCCTTGAGGGCGCAAAATCAGAGCGAGAGCCTCTTACAGAGACCAGCACACCGGCTCTGAACAAGTCCAAGAGGAAGGCCACGAGGACCGACGGCGCGGATCAGCTTCAACGCGCTAAGTTGCAGAAGCCGACACCGAGTGCCACCCCGTCCGCTGCACCGTCTGCTACCAAGGCCTTCTTTGAGAAGGTTGCAAATTCACCTGGAAAGGAAGCCTCGGTCTCCGCTGCTGCCCCATCTATCCACGTTTCGAAGCCTTCTTCCGACAGCAGCTCAGCCTCCAAGCCATCCCTGTTCAAATCGAGCACGATGGGTCAGCTCTCCAAGCCTTCCGCTAATGGTAGCCTTGCACGGTCTGTTCTGGAGAGCGGCCTGAAGGCCACTTCGGCGCAGAACAACAACATTTTTGGCTATCTGTCCGATGCTAGCTCTGCCAAGGGAAGCGGCAATGACAATGCCGATGCCGATGCTGAGGACACGGATGAGTCTGACGGACAGGAAGAGTCTGAAGCCCAAGAAGCCAGTGACAGCCAGAGTGCTGCTGCGAGTGGCGGCGCCTCCACGCCGCAGCCTTCGGCTTCCTTGTTTGCGGCCAAGCCGATTAGTTCGCTTGCAAGCTCAGCGGCTGCACAGATCGGCTCGAGCAGCTCATCGGAGGCATCGGATGCTGCTCCTGGCCGCAGCCTCTTTGACCGCGTCAACAAAGGTAGCGATGGGCAACCGATCCGCGTGTTCGGTAATGAAGGTGCTTCGTCTGCTTTCCAACCCGCCGCCACGCCTCTTTTTGGCAGCAAACCTGCATCCGAGAGAGTCAGCCCGGAAAAGGAGTCGACACCCTTCTCCACAAACAAGACATGGACTCCGGATAGCCCAATTAAGTTTGCTGGTGCTGCTACTTCGTCTCCGGCCAAATCACTGTTTGGAAACGCCTCCACCCCTGCTTTTGCGGCTAGCGACGCAACCTCCTCTCCGTCACTTTTTAAGCTCGGCGCTACCACTGCACCAGCCGATGCTGGCCCAGTAGCGGGTACAGATAAACCTCTAACGGAGAAGACACCTGTGGCCGCAGCATCGACCAGCGTTTTCAAGGAAGCAGCCGGCGGTGCGCTGACTGCCACTCCCAGCACCCAATCCACATCTACGCCCCTTTTCGGATTCTTAAATAAACCTGCCGAATCAACCTCTTCTGCGCCTGCTCTTTTTGGTTCTGCTGTTGCACAACCAGCGGCTCCTGCAGCTTCTCTGTTTGGGACAGCTAATACCCAGTCGTCCACAGCCGCGCCTCTTTTCGGCAAAGCCCCGTCGTCTACCGCTGCGCCTGTGCCTACCTTTAGTTCTGCGGCAAGCACCCCGTCCTTGCAATCCCAAACTTTGTTCGGGAATACATCCAAGGGCGAAACTCCTTTGGGCTCGAAGCGCGCTGCCGACGATGACTCTACCCCAAAAGCGACTCCTGCTGGCAGTGCTCTTTTTGGCAATGCCGAAAAGAGTAATGCTTCTAGCGGCGGAGATGAGCCACAGGCGAAGAAGACTCTGTTCGGGAACTCTTTTGTTGGCTCCGGCGCTTCTGGGTCTTCGACTCCGTTGTTCTCTTTTGGCGCTCCTAAGGCGAACGGAGATGCTAGAAAGGACAAGCCTTCTGAAGACTTAACGGCGAAGCCTCAGGAAGCCAAGCCTCTCTTTGGCAATAACAATACCAGCAGTGCAGCCGGGCCGCCTAAGACGCAACCCAGTGGCATGTTTGGCAGTACAACACCAGCGGCAGCTCCTGCTTCTTCTGGCTCCTTGTTCAATTTTGGGACCAGCAACACGAACGGCGTTGCGGCTCAGCCGTCTGCGGCTTCGTTCTCGTTCGGATCGTCTAATTCTCAGCAGCAACAGAGCGTGCCACCCGCCCAAGCATCTGCTCCCAGCTTTGGCAGCGGAAACGATACGGGGTCCGCGGGCTCGTCTTTCACCTTTAGTGCAGGAGGTGCTGGGGGAAGCCAATCCTTCCGCAACCCATTCGCCGTAGGGGACTCCTCCGCAGCCCAAGTCCCGTCGTCGTTTAGCTTCGGCGCTGGTGCATCGAATGGCCAATCAGGAGCAGCGAGCTCGTCGCCGTTTCAGTTTGGGGGGGGTGGCAGCTCGGCTACGGTTCCGGCCCCAAGTACCGGAGGTTCCGGCGCTCTATTCTCCTTTGGCGGCGGCTCCCAGCCTTCCACCCAGGCGACCGAAGGCACCGGTGGCGTGTTAACGCCTAGCAACAGCTTTGGAAACGTGCTTTCTGCGAACAACGGACTAGGGTCTTCTGCTGCTTTCAGCTTTGGAGCTGGGGCATCGTCTCAGCTAAACAGCACGCCTCTTTTTGGTCAGCAGAAACCCGCTGCCAGTGCGCCACTTTTCAATCTCGCTCCTCCTATAGGTGGAGCATCTTCAGGTACTGGTAAGTTCATGGTCTAGCTCCCCGTTCCTGCCTCTAGGAGATTGTGCTCTGCACAGAACCCCCACGGTCTTCTCGGTTCTCTATTCTTTGCAATACGCGAACTAACCGATCTCCGTTTCCTTGTAGACACCCCTTTCACCAATCTCGGTGGCGCCTCTAGCCTGGCTACTACACCGGCCACTGGCACTCCCGAGCCTGGTGCCACCCAAGACAATACGGACACTTCTGGACACCAGGCTGACGGAGATGAGGCCCCACAGGAACAAATCAGTTTAACCGAAGGCGGGCCGGGCGAGGAGGACGAGGCCGTCGTCCATGAGGTGCGTGCGAAAGCCCTCAGACTCGCGACCGGCAAAGATGAGTCGGAAAGCGAATCCCCAGTGCCCAAGGACAAGAAGAGCCCCTGGAAAACCGAAGGCGTCGGCCCCCTGCGCGTCTTGAAGAACAAGGCAACGGGCACGATCCGTCTTCTCCTGCGGGCAGAGCCCCGAGGACACGTGGCCCTCAATAAGGCTCTGCTCCCCGACTTCACCTACAAGCCTGAGCCCAATGCCAAATACGTCAAGTTGACGACGGCGAATGAGTCTGGCAGCGGACTGGAGACTTGGATGCTTCAGGTTAAGACAAAAGAAGCAGCACAAAAGCTCGCGGAGGCCCTCGAGGAAAATAAATCGGCAAACAAGAAAGAATAAAAAGCGAAAACCAGTATTGTCTAAGGCGAAGGTTTATGGAGAAACTCGGCAGTTTTGAGAACTGGGAGAAGACAGTTTTTTTTTTGGTGTCTCTTTTTTTCCCCTTTCCCCTTTATGTTACCCATCACCATGTCGCGTGACATCTATTCATCCTTATTTCCCTTCATCACCCATCATTTACCCTACCCCCATATTATTGTTTAATGTTTGCGAATGTTGCAAGATTCGCTTTTTTCGCACGGAGTTTTTATTGTTCCCTTTTTGCTACGTTTTTGAGGAGTTTTGGGGTTGGACCAAGCATATTTAGTTTTCTCCCATTTTCTTGCCCTCTTATTTTTAAACAGAGCTCTGCGTGCATGGAAAAAGATCATCGGACAGGAGCATATTTGTTGTTTTGTTCAGAAAAAGGAGGGAACATTTGTGAAATATAAAATAAAGAAGAACTTGCGAAGAGCAAACCGTGGCAGTGCTGTTGCTTTACTTGCTTTTTGCTTTCTTGCTTTCTTGCTTTCTTTCTTGGGCTCCCCTATTTCCCTTCCCAGTCAGTTTGCATTCGCGTTTCACCTAGACTGTACGTGTACGAAGCTAGCTAGCCACATGTAATTAATACCCTAGAAGAAGAGACAAAATGGGCACGGAGATTTCCAAGCACATTTTGCCAGGACGTTGGCTTTACTAACTCTCCCTCTCTGCAACAGCCCATCAGTCACTGCTTCTCGACGCCACGGTTGCACTACTGGATCAGCACCTGCTTTTCCTTTTTCAGCTGGTTTACAAAGCTGAGCGGCACTTTGAGCGTCTGGGCCACGATGTCGGGGGGCGTCAGGGCCAGCCACTGGGTCAGCGAGATGTCGGCTACGCGGTCCGACTTGTAGATCTCGATCCAAACGAGGTCGTCCGTGTCGGAGGTGTTTTCGATGTAATGCCTGCAAGGTTGCTTAGCTGGCAGCCAGAGTGGGAGAATGAACAACAAAAACCATCAGCAATCATACACACCCTGAGTTGTCAGGGAAAGCCGCCGTGTCACCGGGGCCGAAGTCGAACGTGCGGGCACTGGCACTGCCGATGAACACGGTTGCTCTGGCTGTGCCGTTGTGGAAATACAGCCATTCTTGCGCCTAGTAGCATCAGCCAAATACGTTAGAGACAACAGTCCGTGCCAAGAATAGCAAGCGATTGCGACTCACGTTCGGATGCCAGTGCATTTCCCGCAGGCCGCCGGGCTTCAGGGTCACGACGGCAGCGGCAATGGTCTTGGCCACGGGGAAGTTCGTTGAGTCGATCTTGTGCAGCTGGCCGCCGCCGCCGGGCGTAGCGTCGGCATCGTGCTGGAACGTGCGGTACACAAACGTGGTCGAGGCGTTGACGTTTCCCCCGAGGGACGGCGGCACGGGGGCCGTCGCGTTGGCCGACGAGACGGTGGCATTGATGATGTAGGGGTCGGAGGTGGGGACGTTGGCAAAGACGGAGGCGTTGACGCCAAAGTTCTTGGCCAAGATGTCCGTGGGCGTGTGGGCGACCCAGTCGTCGACCATGAAGGTGGTGCCGATCTTGTCAAAGTCGGCGTCGTCAAAGACGAGCAGGTACTCGTTCTCCTCGTCGAGGCCCTGGACAGTGTGGGCGACGCCCTTGGGGAAGTACCAGATGTCGCCGTACTCGAGCCTCTCGATCTGGTACTGGCCGTTCTCGTCGACGGTCGAGACGAGGATGGAGCCGGCATAGACGAAGCCCCATTCCGCCTTTGCGTGTCAGTAAGCAGAACAGACACATGTGCGTATCGATAACCAGCCAGCATCTAAGCCCCTTTTACTAACAACTCTGTGCCAGTGCAGCTCCCGCAAGGCGCCTTGCTTCAGATGCTGCTGCGCCGCGGCAATCGTCGTGCTCGAGGGCAGGTCCGTGATGACCTGCTCCCGTGTCCAGCCACCACGGAACAGCTTGGTCTTGGAGTTGGAGAAGCTCCACTTGAGGTTCGGCACGGTGCCGGCATCGTTGGTCGGCAGCTCGCCCAGGTTGTCGGGGTTCTGGGCGTCGACTGCGGTATCGGTGCCACCCAGGATGGGCGCGCCGCGTCCGGTGCCATCAATGGGCTCCGCCGGGACGGAGCGCGCCTCGAGCGACCGGCCCTGTTGTGGGACAGCATGTACACCCAAGGGTAGGTAGGGCCAGGAGACGGAGAGGGCCACTGCCCACGTAGGAAGCTTCATGTTGGGGTTGTCTAGTTCTCTCGGGACAATTTATTCAAGTATATGTTATATAAATTGACAGCCACGAACTCCAGTATGCCCAGCATCGTACCCAACCCAGCCCTCCACGGGAAGTACACTCCCACTTATATACTCCGGTCTCTCTCATTCTTGTTTTCAATCAGACCGGTCCCTTTGTTTCTTTTCTGCTACCCCCCCCCCCCCCCCCCCCCCCAAGCTCGTGCAGGCTAATATGCAGCAGCCAGACCTGTCCCTGATTTGCCGGTATTGCTGATGGCGTTTCTTGCGATTTTTAGAGTTTGGTGCCCATCTTAAGCTTATAATACCTCAGACCAGCAAGTTTCTGGTTGTCATGCCAAGGCTCCCCACGTCTAGAACAGGAAGCTCAACGAGGAGGCTGCAGACAAGGCGCCGCATTCTCAATTTTAAGCTATAATGAGCTCACGGCCGGGGCCGATCCCTCCCAAACGCAGGCCAGAGAAATGGCGATTTCGTATTGCCTCTTCACAGATCGAAATTGTGCGATGGGAAATATGCAGAGAACCCCTGTGATCGTCACAGCCTCGCGTCTAAAGGAGACAAAGCGCCGGAGCTGCGAGGGTCTTGGCGACTGTGCAGCCTAGAGTCGTATCCATTTTAGGATGGATTGGCAAGATGGCAGAACGGCAGAATGGCAGAATGTGCTTCTTTGTGCTCTCTGCATGGGCTGAAAATGACATAATTCTTGAAATAATATGCCCAAAGCTCGAGCTCAGGAAGCGCGCATCAGATTTTCAGAAACATCAGTAAATTGACCAAAAAAACACCAATAAAAACAAACCGGCACAAAACAAAACCGACAAACGAATGAATAAAATATAAACAGTAAATATCAAAACGGCTGCTTCGTTCCTTTGAGCCTAAAGATCTGGTGTCGGTTTATATGGGCGACGAAAGGCTGTAAGAGCGATTGGCGCCTGAGGCAGGAATGCTTTCCTCTTGATGGCTCCATTTTTCTGGCCAGCGCTATTTGCCTGCAGCCGCGTCTTGTGGTGCACAGACGGGTTTTGCGCTGGTCCCCCTCACTAGAACAGTGCTGTCGCGGGGAAGCAGTTCGGTTTTGTCAATATTTTTACATAGGCGAGTTTTAGAGCAGAAATGGGAATTTTTGCCGCATGAGTCAAAGAATCACAGACCACGGCAACGTCGACACGCGCAACGGCCACTCTCTTCAGTTGTGCGTTTCTGTGCAGTTCTGTATTTATTTCTGGTTTCCTTCCTATATTAGACTCCTGCTTCCCAGACGCACCCAACCAAGGCCAAAATGCCGACTATCGCGGTGGACAAATACCGGTGCGTTACCGTTTACACTTTTACAATGCATCCCCCCAAGAATGTACAACTAACAACCATCGAGACTCTTTAAGGAGCTGGGCGAGACGTACAGCCAAGATGAAATGCAAAATTTGGCCTTCGAATTCGGCATTGAAGTCGACGAAGACACTGAGGACGACCCGGCCCGGCCGGCGGACGAGCCGCCGGAGCTGAAGATCGAGATCGGCGCCAACCGTGAGTTGTGTTCGGAGGTTGTGATGCGGATGTTGTGTGGGATCTAACGCTGCACAGGCTATGACATGCTCTGCTTCGAGGGCATCGCCATGAACCTCAACGTCTTCCGCGGCAAGTACCCCATGCCCAAGTTCCGCCTGCTCGACATCCCCGAGGCCAAGATGCAGACGATCACCGTCAGCAAGGCCACCGAGCGCGTACGGCCCTACGTTGCGGGCGCCATCCTGCGCAACATCAACTTCGACCAGACCACCTACGACTCCTTCATCAGCCTGCAAGACAAGCTGCACCAGAACCTGGCCAGACAGAGAACGCTGTATGTGCAAGAGGGGGATATATGCCGGAGGCAAGGTTACGAGGAGACGGGAGTCCAAACAGCTGTCTAACCTGGCGTCTAGCGTCTCGATCGGCACCCACGACCTCGACACCATCCAGGGCCCCTTCACGTACGAGGCGCACGCGCCCAAGGACATCGCCTTTGTGCCGCTCAACCAGACGCAGAAGATGACCAGCGAGGAGCTGATGACCTTCTACGAGTCCGACAAACACCTCGGCCGCTTCCTACACATCATCCGCGACAAGGAAGTCTACCCGGCCATCTACGACGCGAACCGCGTGGTTTGCTCGCTGCCACCCATCATCAACGGTGACCACTCCAAGATCACGCTCGACACCAAGAATGTCTTCATCGAGATCACGGCGACGGACGAGACCAAGCTGGATATCGGTATGTTCTTTCCCAGACAGGTAGACGTTGTGTAGCTGTACATCGTCGGAAACTAACGCATCTGCGCTACCCAACCAGTCTGCAACATGATGGTCACCATGTTCTCCGGGTACTGCGCTGAGCCGTTCACAATCGAGCCGGTCCGCATCGTGTCCGAGCACAACGGCGCAACACGTGTCACGCCGAGCCTGGCGATAAGGAACGTCGACGTCGACGTCGACTACATCAACCAGTGCTGCGGTCTGGAAGAGTCGCCTGAGTCGCTGTGCAAGCTCTTGAGCAAAGTCACCTTCGAAGCTAAGCCGTCCAAGGACGGTAAGCTTCTGCACGTGGCTGTGCCTCCAACACGAGCGGATATCCTGCATCCTTGTGATATTGTATGTTTTTGTCTTGTTCTTAGCTCCTATCGCCGTGTGTCTTCATAGTACGTTTGTCTAACTGGCCGTAGATGGAGGACGTCGCGGTTGCATACGGCTTTAACAACCTGCCGCGGTCTTCGCCAAACAAGTCGGCCACCATCGGCCAGCCGCTGATGATCAACAAGCTGGCCGACATTGTGCGACTGGAGGCTGCAATGGCAGGCTGGATCGAGGTTATGCCGCTGATTCTGTGCTCGCACGACGAGAACTTTGCCTGGCTGAACCGCAAGGACGACGGCAAGACCGCGATCAAGCTGGCGAACCCTAAGACGGCGGAGTACCAGGTGGTGCGCACATCGCTGATCCCTGGCCTGCTCAAGACCATCCGCGAGAACAAGGGTGTGGCCCTCCCCCTCATGATCAACGAGGTGTCCGACGTGGCCTTCAAAGACGACACCGTCGAGCGCAAGGCGCGCAACGAGCGGCACTGGGCGGCCGCCTACTCGTCCAAGTCGGCCGGCTTCGAGATGGTGCACGGCCTGCTGGACCGCGTTATGTCCATGCTGCGCAGCGCCTTCATCACGCACGAGGAGGGGCTCGAGGGCAAGGCTGAGAAGCTTGGCGCCACGTCCGCGCCCTCGTCCAATGATGGCTACTTCATCCAGGAGATCAGCGACCCGACCTTCTTCCCCGGCCGCGCGGCCGCCATCTACCTTCGGATCAACGGCAAGACCCAGCGGATAGGCGAGCTTGGTGTCCTTCACCCGTCTGTTCTCGAAGCTTTTGGACTGAGGTGAGTGTCTACGGCCCTCGTGTTGTTATTTTTATTGCTGGCCCCCCTCGTTTCCTTCAAGAACACGCTAACGTCTCGAACAGATTCCCTGTAAGCACTCTGGAGATCAACTTGGAGGTCTTATTATAAAGTGGCAGATGGCAACGGTGTAGGAAAAGAATAGACAGTTTCGAGGCACGAACAAAAGGGGGCGATGCTGGTGTAGAACACATCCAAACAATAAAACGAGGAAAAAGGGAGATGATGCGAAACAAGTGTCGTCTGCCATGGACTGCGCGAGAGGACACGGAGGTGTTAGACAAATGCTCGGCAAATGTCGGTGGCACGACGTCGACCCCTGCGTTTCCGATAGAAAAAGAATTGAATTTACGCTTGACAATCTACAGCGGCCTCATGAATTTGGATGAACTGCTCCGTACGTCCTCGCAGCAGCACTCCGTACATGCAGTCGCCATATGCCGTTCGTGCCTTTACTGACTGTGGCCTATGTACTCCATGTGCACAAGGGCTATGCAGATAAGCGGGACACCCGCAATTAACGGGGTTGGTGGGGTGGTTGGCTGGCAGCGTCCAATGAGCACTCCGTAATAGCGCACACTACTCCGCAAAGTACCGGCATGGTTGGTGCGGGAGGCTGGCAAAAGCGTCTTGGTGGTGGGTATGAGGTGGTCAGGTCTGCAAATGCCCTACTCCGTCATCTGCACACGCATACGGAGTACGTTGGCGTGGGGTTTCCGACGATCCCGGAGACCCGGTCGCTTTGATCAGCTCTACTAGCAGGGAACACTGCGCCTGCCGCCATCATTACGGAGTAATTGCGAGGATCTCGCCTGCAAACCGCAATTGCCTCCGTTGGCAGCTCTTCCTCCCGCGTTACGATTTGCATAGGAGCACCCAGAGGCAGGGGGCCGGCCTAGACTGTCCGAGCACGAAACGCACCACGAAATCCACGAATCCGACCATCCAACCATCCACAACCATCTAACCCCATCCCAGCCTGTACGAGCTCGCCCACTTATCTCCTTTTCTCCCGAGACCCTTTATTTCGTTTTGCCTTCTTTTCTTCTTCTTGCTTGCTTCGAAAGACAAGAGAGATACTGAAGATGCCTGCCGCCGCTGTCTGAAGAGAAAACTCTCGCCATTCCGTCGAGCCGGCCTACCGGCAGATGACGACGTGAACATTTGAAGCCTTTTTGCGTTGCGCATCTTTTTGAGCCAATTCTAGCAAACTATGCGTCTACTTTTCTAACCCATCTATCTCTTTCGACATCTAAACCTCCCACCCCAAGACTTTCCTTCTTGCCAACATCATGTCCGACTACAACGACGACAGCCTTGACAACCCTAACAACCCCGTCTTCTCACACAAGCCGTGGGTCGGCATTGCCGTGCCATTCTGCGTGGTTGCTGTCATCGCTATCGCCGTCCTCATATTCATCGCTAAGCGCCGCAGGAACCGGCGGCGGCGCAATGGCCTGTCTCTCAACCAGCAGGGCCGGCTCGCCCTAGAGCGGGACATTCTCGAAGACGGCCTCGGCGAGACCGGGGGGGTTGACAGCACCTCTGCGCGGACTGGGCGCGGTTACCGGACAGGACACGGTCAGGGCAGCGACCATTACTTTGACGGATACTTTGGCGGCAGCGGTCGCGATGCGATCACATCTCCTCCTTTCTACCCGACAACGGGACCCTCATCTTCTCTGCGCGGCACTGGTGGCCGCCGGCAACCGCGGACCGCCAACCGGTGGGCGTGGGCCAACACCATCAACTTGGCGACAATCAGCGGCACCGCTCGCAGGGAGGAGGGCCTGAACGAGCTGGGCGAGGCGCCGCCGCCCTACGAAGTTCCAAAGTCCCCCCCTAAGGTGCCAGGGGAAGAGCAGCCCGGACAAGAGGCTGCGACAGAGAGCGTCTCTGTACCAGCGCCCGCACACATCCGTGGAGAGCCGGAAAGCAGGAGCCTGGATGGTGACACAATTGCGGCGACCACTACCGCCACCGCAGCCTCACGGTCGAGGACCACATCGTCTACTTCCCTTGAGCCAATACCAACCTCACCAACAGCAGCATCGTCATCGCCATCGTCGTCGTCATCAGCGGCGACCTCATCACCCACATCACCGCCGACATACAGCGAGAGCTCAGCGACAAGGAAAACAGATCGATGACGGCAGAGAGAGTCAACATCAACAATAGAGACGATAACTACTATACCCTTGCACAATAGACGTGCACTTGCAATCAGCGGGGGCGAGAGGAGCGCAATCCGGTGCACGAGCAGCACTCAACACGCATAGATACACCGTCATTGCCTCCACTGCTTCCTTTTCAGTTTCGGGACTGATGAACCACACACGATTAGGATTTTTGGAAGGATTTCGGTTTATTATTTTTGGGCGTTTGACGAATGATTTGGAGAACAAAGGCACAAGATGGGATATCAATATTTTCTAAAGGATACATGGAAGAGATGGTTTTTCTTTGGGATTTTACGACATGGTGTTTAACTTATTTAAGGTTTCGGAAGACTGCAATTATGTCTCAGGGCAATAAGGATATTGTCTTTTTCTTCTTTCATTTATCTCTGTGATCGGTTGCGTCTTTCGTCTATTCTATTCCTGTTCTTGACCTCTACTGTTTTGCCTGTAATTAACTCTTGCTCGACTTCCTTCGTATATGTCTTCTTACAATATGAATTACGGAGTACAGAAGAATTGAAACACGCAACATACAAAATACCTCCTGCGGCTTTTCGAGTGTATGTGCAGTCGTGGCTTATCATCTTTTGATTTGGGCTTTTTGGCTGCTCGATGGCTTGGCTGATCGATGCGTGCCTGATTCCAGCTTGGGGGACGCCACAGATTGCGCGCTGGAAGTGGCCTAGAAAGCATGTGACAGTGTGCATGATGTTTGGTCGGAATGGCCCCACTTTTTCTTCCTGACCCTGCAAGTAAAGCTATCTTCACTCCAGCTTCGACTTTCGCAACAATAACCATCTTCACCGCACCCCCTCCCGTCTCCTCCCGCAACACCATGGTGCGCGCTATCCGTGGCGTCCTGGTCGAGTGCGACCCGGCGATCAAGTCGATTATTGTCAACATCGACAGCGAGAGCCACGACTTTATCATCGAGGACTTGGACGAGCAGCGGCTGGTGATCAACGAGAACATGATGGAGACGCTGAAGCGGAAGCTGGAGGACGTGAGTTCCCTCTCGTGCAGCTATTTGCTCATGTTTATTCTTCATTTTGTTCTGACATCTGCAGCGCCTCAGGGAGACCCAACAGGAAGAGGAGGTGTCGGACTCGAACTAGACGGGACAAAATGCACGGGCAGCAGCGTGGCGTTTACGGATATGCGCAGAATTGAGGGCATCACATTGAAGCCGAGGAAACGCTTAAATCTAATTTTGTACACCATTCTTTACATACCTATACTGCCATTTTTATATAACTCTTTCTACACACTACTCTATAACTTGGCAAATTGCGGCTTCGTCTTCCTCATACCGGACATCAAAGCAACTTGGACGTCGTCGCACTGGATCGCCGAGGCGTTCCACACGGACGTATATTGCAGGGCTGTACGAAGGACATGTTAGACAAAATGCGATGAGAAGAAACACACCAAAGAAAAAGGGCTAGAACAATGCTTACTGTCGGCAACGGAGTGGTCCCGGCCGTGGTTGAGCAGCTCCTTGGTCGACTGAACGGCCACGGGGCTCTTGGAGGCGATCACTGCTGCCATGTCCAGTGCATAAGACACGGCCTCCGCCTTGGACGGCAGCACACGACTGACGAAGCCAACGGCCTGCGCTTCGGGTGCCAAAAAGTCGCGCGCCGTCAGGGAAACCTCGCGCACCCACGAGTTGGACGCCACGATCTTGGGTAGCCGTGCCAGCGAGCCCAGATCTGCGGCCAGGCCAATGTCCACCTCCTTGACGGAAAAGCGGGTTTCGGCCGAGCAGACGCGGACGTCAACGCAGCAGGCGATGTCGACGGCCATGCCGAGGGCGATGCCGTGCATGGCGCAGATGACGGCTGGAGGATTGGAGATGCGTTAGTACAGCGTTTTGACAAAAAGAAAAAGAACAGCACCGTCGGACTGGACTCACGCTTTTCGCACTGCTCAATCGCCGTCAGACTCGCCTGCATGCCTTGGATGTGCCGCCGCATGTACGTCGTGCGGCGCGCCGTGTCTGGTAGGTTGGCCATCTCGCCCATCCACTCGCCAGCCGACACGACGTCCAGCCCGGCCGTGAAGGCGCGGTCGCCTGCGCCCGACAGCACGATGGCGCGCACGTCCGAGTCGGTTGACAGCTGCGTGAACGCCTGGCCCAGCTCATTCCACAGGGCCGGGATGAAGGCGTTGAGCTTGTCCGGGCGGTTCAGCTCGACATGGGCGACATACTCGGCGGGCCGGCTGATGCGAAGATATTGGAAAGACATGGTGGCCAGGTGTTCTCGTTTCCCCTTTTTCTTTTTCCCGTTTATTCTTCCCTCTTTGTGACCGGGTTTGTTTTTTTCGCCTTACGTTGATATAAGCATTCTGAAAAGAAAAGAGGGCGAAAAGAAGAACACCCCTTCGAGGTACAACCGCAGCTAGGCTGTGGTGTAAGCAGGTGAGATGCCGAGGCTCGTGCTAGTGGATCTTTCTGGTGCCAGCTGCCAGCGCCCTCTGTGGCGCCGCGTGCAGGCACGGAGAGCCATGGCACTGGGACAGTCTTGAGGCGCGCCCATCACAGATCCTAGCGTTCTTAGCCCAGCCGCTGTCTAGATTTACCTTTTCTTGCACCTGGTTCTTATCTGCTCGAGTGCGATCGCTTTCTCTTGGTGCGATACCGCTCTGTAATATGGGATGAGGTAAGGCGTGCATCGGTCTCTGCTCGCTTGTATTTTCCGGCGTTATGTCATTGTTCGCTCGGGTCTCTGGCAGTGTTTCATCTCGCCTTTGTCTTTGCGGAATGCGTGTTATTGTTCACGAAGATCTTGGCTTGCGCACCGTCTTTCCGAAAACAACAGCTTCTGCGCCTTCTCTGCGCCTTCCCCAGCATAAGATATCTTACGGAGTACACCATCTCAGCCCTCAGCGACGAAACCCCACACCACCACCGCCAAGGGCAGCGACAGATTTGGGAAAGCACGGCCCCAATCACCGTTGTCTACGCCCGTGACAACCGCTAAAATAAAACCCCTGCGACCTTGATCGCTGCTGCGACCTTGTTCGGCCATGTCCTGGCTAGCAGCTGTGCTTCGACGAGCCTCTCGAGAAGGATAGGAGAGTCGCAGGCGCATAGAAAAGGGCGCTAAGCTGCTAGTCACTTCACCTAGGGGTCGTTTGGGCTCGGTGTCGTTCCGTTGTTGCTAAATACGACGTAAGATACGTCTACGAAGTACTCCGTAGCTCTTCTTGCCTTTGGCTCTTTCCCCGTGCTGCGTATTAATCCTCGTAGGATAGCTTCTGCAAACAGCGTATTCGTGTTAGCCCGTATCTGCGACCGCACCTGCCCTGTATCTTACCCCCTTCTGCGGTCGCTCTCTGCCCTTTCCGTCCGTCGCCGGCCCAGTCCCTTCGCCCTACCTGCCACGCCACTTCCTTCTCTGCATGCTAATAGTGGGTTCTCATAGCGCCCGCCCGCCCTCGCCACCTTCTACTCCTTCCTCCTCCGCTACCGCCACTATTACCACCGCCGGCGCCGCCTGCCCCCTCCACTGCCATTTCGCGTGCGCTGGTCATGCATAAACGGCTCCTCTTTCCTGCACAACGCGTCGTTTCGCCATCTCATTTTCCATCGGAATATTGCTCTTCTCTCTCTAGCATCCCGCTTGACCTCTTTTCTCTTCATTTTCCCGGAACGCATTTTTCTATTTTCTTTTGTTTTGGTTACCGTCCACCCACACCCAACGCAGCGGCAGCCCACCCCGTCCGTGATTGAAAATACAATTGCGAGAAGCACAATCGAGAGCCGCGAGATTTGGAAAACAAACACAACAGAAGCTCCGGAGGAAGAAACTCGAAAAAGAAAGCACCACCATCTGCAGACGATGGACTGACGAACTCGGCGCGCCGCCAGACGCTCGATGCTAACCGTTTTATGCGCCCTCCTCCTGGCTAGTCTCCGTCCTATCGCTTCTTCCATCTCTTAGCTTCTTCTGCTTTTCGTCTCGCCTTGTCTTGCTTCGGTGTCTCGCTTCTTATTCAGACACTGCCCATCTGGCATCTGTCGACATTCTTTTCCACTGGCATTTATTTTGTTTCTCTTTCCTCGGGCTGTTCTCTGCTCTGTTTTGCTCTGCATTTCTCCTCTCTTTTCGCTTCCCGTTCTCGTGTTTCCGTCCCCCGGATCAACTAAGAATCCTCCACGATCGACAACCAACCAACCAACCAAAAAAAAAATCAGAAATAAAATAGAGGAATAAGCCCCTAAACCGCCGACAAGGGCACCTCTCCCGCAGCTCCTCTTCTCGCTCCATTTTCTGCCATTTCCCTCATCTTTTATTTTATTTTATTTTCTCCTCTTTTTCACATATTCTTTACCTTCAGTATTTCTCCTACCACCGCCAGACCCAACTTTACCAACTAGCCATTGCCAGCGTTCCCTTCTTTTCTCTTCTCTTCTCTCTTTATTTGCCCTTTCGCGAACCCGACCTTTCGCATTTCGACCGTCCTTCGCCCACGTCGTCGTTCTGACCAGTTCAACTTGCCCTGCACGGGTACACGATCGCTCAACAGCGCAGCATAATAACCGATCCGGCACGAAACCCTCCCAGTCTGCTAGTCACGTCCAGCCTCAGCCTCTGCTCCTGGCTGTTTCTCTTGCTGCCACTTTGTTCTGGCACCCGACACAATTTCCTCGATCGCCCCGTTGTCTTCTTTCGCGCAGCGCGACCTGTAACTGCCAGCATATCGCACTCGGCATTCCGTATCTCCCAGGGGCGTTCAACACTCAGCCCTCGCCAGCCCGTGGCTTAACTGCCTCAAATCTCTTTTCGAGCTGCCACCGACGCCTCATGGGTTACTGGTGATCTCCCGCCCGGCCTTCCCCAACTGCGCGCTCAACTAAATACCCCTTTATCTTTTCTCGCTTGTGTTGCGACTTTGCATTTCTCCACCTTACCTCGCTTTCTTCTGCTCTCCGATTCTTTCACCTCCTGTATTATTTCTCGATACGCCATTTCATTTAGTCGTATTGAGGTTCGCTCTTCGTCTTTGCCGCCGCCATGGCTGCAGCACAGCAGTCAAGACCCGACGTGGGCGATATCCTCGTCGTGATCCGTACGTTTGACCCCTGAAGATGGCACGCTGCTTGTCCCTGTATTTTGTTGGGAAACTAACTGCGTTGCTCGCCACATATAGACGACTTTCAAGCCCGAAGCTCGGATGAATTGACCCTGTCGAAGGGTGACCGGGTAGAGTTGTTGGAGCGCGACGATGAGTTTGGTGATGGGTGGTTTTTGGGGAAGCATATGGTCAGCGGAAACACTGGGCTTTTCCCTGAGGGTACGTCTTCATGGTCCTTTGCGCTCGTTTCATGCTCCGGTTGAGCGTGCCATTCCTGGTCTTTGCACGCCTTTCGTCGGTTGCTTGCTCTCCCATCGTTCTCTACTTGCTCTAACCCCTTCTCCCTACCAGTGTACACCCGACCTTCACCGAAAGGGTTTCCGACTGGCGCGAGCGCCCTCGCTGCCGTGAAGCAGGTGCCATTACCTGACGCCCCGACGGCAGATAAACAGCCACCTCCACCATACACCTTACTAGAGGACAGGTCCACAGCATCGCCATCAAATGGCTCGGTGGTGCCGACAACTGTGCAGACGGCGGAATTGCTGGTTACCGCGACCCCAGCTGCCGCTGCCGTCCCTGCATCCACCACGACTACAGCCGCTACCTCCGATACGGCCGAAACCGTCCAGACTCCTACGTCTCCGACGACGCCAACCGCCACAATAACACCCATTCTCTCTCAACCGGCGATGTCGATCCCTTTGGTTGCTTCCAACTCTTCATCATCCTTTAACCACACGCCACCGCCTGTCGCTAGCAGTACAGGTTACGCTGGCCGATTAAACACGGGCCACGACAGCCAAGTCCTACACGAGACGCTGAATGTTATTGATGAGCATATTACGGATTTGCGTTCGCCATCTGGGAGTAATGGTACGCATCTTCATGCGCCCACTGACTCAGGCAGCGAGTACAGCTCCAACCTCGACCATCGCATGTCGTATATCCAGGGAGAGGAGACAGACGAGGAGGAAGACGGCGCCCATACGCGGTCTGAGGTGGAATCATGGGGGCCCGACGACGTGGCTGAGTACCTTTTCACAGCTGGCGTTGAGAGACACCACTGCGAAGTCTTCCGTGACCAGGAAATCACAGGCGAAGTGATTCTTGGGATGGATCAGGCGTCTCTTTTCATCAAGGCGTTTGATTTGGGCCCTGTGGGGCGCCGCCTGAAGACGTGGCAGAAAATTAAGGCCCTACAGGACGAAGTGGCTGGCCAGGGATCCTCCTCTGCAAACAGGCGGCGAAGCACTCAGAACTATGGCAGTGACGTTGCATCAGAAGACGCGAGGCGGTCAAATCGCAGCCGGACAAATACCCTAACCAGCTCGTCCAATGCTCCCGCCATGCAACAACGACTCCCCCCCATCGATGACCGGCCTATCTCGATTCATTCTAGGCGCCTATCCTTAAACCAGACTCCAAGGATGGACCCAACGCAACCCATATCTCCTGTGTCACCTATTTCACCGCGCGGGTTTCTGGATAATCCTGTATCGCCTACGTCACCTAGACGTTCCGTTATACACGAAAGACGCCCGTCAGCTGCATCTGTCCGCGACCTTCACCATTCGCGGCGCCATTCATCGACCGATTACCGCACTTCTATAACCTCTTCTATTGCGCCTCGTCTTATGAGCAGCGGAACTTTCCCTCAGTCGGACTCACAGCAGTTGAATCCTCAACAAGACCAACAACAGCTACAGCAGCATAAGAAGCACCCTTCGTTTGACCGAAACTGGACACTCGGCGGTGCTACCGTGCATTCTCAACAGCCGCCGCCTCAGCAGCAGCCACTGTTTCATCCCCGCCCGTTGTCCTCCGCTGGTCTCCAGGACGTGCTGGCTACCTCAGAACTTGACCTTGGTCTTGGTGTTGGTCTGAATCAGCCAGCTGTTGATTTTGATCGAGGCTACTTTTCGGGCACCGACGCCGACAACCGACGCCGATCCCTTCTCCAGAAGAAGAATCGTGACAGTCTGTTGAAATCTCCCCGTGCCGGTCCAGTCATATCTGGATCTTATGCCGAAGAACAGCGTGTGAGGAGTGCTACGGCGCTCTCACGGCACTCGCGCTTCGGTAGTGTCGATTCTGTGCGCGACCCCTCTAATATGTCTTCGGCGGCACAGAAATATTACGGAGTGGCAGCCAACAGTGCCACGGCGCCTCACCGTCGAACCACGTCAACAAACACAACCGATTCCGTCCGCATGCGTCCCGCTCTCCCTCCGAAGGATACACCTGCCCCGACCGTGACGAAGCTAGACGGCTCCACCAACACGAGTAGCAGCACTCTAGACAAGCCCCGGCCGTCACCTGCAGCAACGACATCCCCTTCACCCAACCGCCACGGTATGCACGGTGATTGGTTTTCTTCCAAGCCTGGTTTCAAGACCCCTGGTTTCGGCTTACGTGCCCTTTCTGATGCCGTTGCCGGCCATGATCGGAACAAGATGGCCTCGCCTGCCTCACATGCCGATTCTTTCCCTAAAGATTCGCCGATGCAGTCGCCGTCTAGGACAGGATCTAGCACTCCCTCAGCCGGGCCGAGCTTCGAACTTGATTCGCCAGACCCGAAAAGCCCAAGTACTACGGCTACGGTCACCTCAGCGCGGAGCAATGCTGCTCGCAAGAAGGGCAAAAAAGAGACAAGCGCCTATCAGCGCGGATTGCTGAAAACCACGCCGCGCGAGGCCATCATGGACGCTGACTACAGTGGCTGGATGAAGAAGAAGAGCTCAAACCTCATGGCCACATGGAAGCCACGACTGTTTGTTCTTAAGGGCCGCCGGTTAGCCTACTACTACTCGGAGGACGACGATCAGGAGAAAGGCCTCATCGATATTTCTTTCCACCGCGTGCTGCCGGCCGATAATGAGCGCTTAACCGGTCTCCATGCCACTCTTACTGGTGCCTCGACGACACCCGCCATCCCTGCAAACAGCAATGTGCCCACCCTCGCCTCCGCCGAGGCTGATGCCGAGCCAACCTCCTCACTCAAGGCGGGTGCTTCGCAAGATTCCATATTTATTTTCAAGCTGGTGCCGCCTCGTGCTGGTCTGTCGCGGGCCGTCAACTTTACCAAGCCCATGGTGCACTATTTTGCCGTTCCGAACATTACGCAGGGTCGCCTTTGGATGGCTGCTCTTATGAAGGCGACAATCGATCGCGATGATTCCGTGGCTATCACCACAACTTACCAGCAAAAAACGATTTCTCTCACAAAGGCCCGCCAGATGCGCCATCGGCCCCCTGCACTGATGAACCTTGACGAGAAGCTCGAAGACAACAGAATCATTGCGCGCGAAGGCCAAAACAAGAATGATGATGATTACGACGACACCGATATCTTAGGCGACGATGAAAAGAGGATGTTAGCAGCGGCAATGGCAACGACCAACGCTAGAAAGGTTGACAAGCCTCTTAACGGCCTAGGCATCACCTACGATAAAGATGGGGCCACGCCAGCCACCGCTGCCTCAGTATCTGCAGTTATACCAGGTGCTGACAAGTCAGATAAGCCGCTGACAACTTCGCCGTACAAGGCCGAGAGTGCACGAGCACGGCAGTTTATCTTTGAACCTGAGAAAGACGATGACCGACTTCCAATGAGCGCTTAAAAAGCCCATGAAAGCTTAAATTTTTATATACCCTTCCTTTTGTTTTTGTCACCCACAACCCTTTTTGGTTTACTTTCACTATAACACCTTCCGTTTACGCCGTACTCGACGGAATACTGCACGCACAGATGATGCTGTTGGAAAGACTTTTGATGATGTATTAGTTGTATTATTTGATAGCGTTTAGGAATGAAATGGAGTTGCCGACAAGGCATAGTTCACGCAGCATTTTACATTTGCTCTATTCTTATGAAATAGGGCAACGTTTAGACTCCACTACTTCCCTTAAAATGAACAGGTCCCTGTTTGCTTGTAAGATATTTCTAATCTAGCATTGATGTAGCGCTGGTTATCCCATCACACGTCGTACAGCTCTTCGTCGGTGATCACCAGATACTGCCTGATAGGGGCCCAAAATGCGCGCACCTCTTGCTCAGGCCGGCGCGTAGTGACGTTGCTTCGTTCGCATCCCAGAGCGCCAGTTGTGGCTTCTCCTTCATCGCCATTGAGGCTCTTTTGTCTTTTCTCCTGTCTGCAGAATGCTGCGCCGAACGAAGACGAGATTCCCATATTGCATAGACCTATATTTTGTCCATTCCTTTCGGCCGTTTTTTCAACATCTTTCCCTGGTCCGCGACTGCTCATATACTGGCCATTTCTCTCAGTTGGTGCCTTCCTGCCAGTCTCCCCGCTAGGTCCGCCCTGCTCGTCTATATCGTCCAGGCACTGGGCCAGCGGTCTGTTATTAAAGTACGCCTTGTACTTGAGCAGCGTCAGAGAATAGTCTTCGGGAATGCCACAGCTGTTGGTCGTGAACGAACTGGCCGTCGGAGACACGGAAGGATGGGCCGTAGCGGTCGGTAAAGGTGGAGAGACAACTGAATCTGTTCGGTCAATGCCACGCCTCCAGCTTTTTGTGTTCGGAGCGGCGGGAGACGAAGGAGAAGCAGCAGCAGCAGAAGTAGCAGTAGAAGTAGAAGCAGCGGGGGTTGCCCTGCGTCTTGGTGACACATTTCGGGGAAATAGTGTGCGGCCAAACGGCGAGGAAGGGGATGATGTAGCGGTCGTAGTCGTACCATTAGACGGAGTCGTGGTGTTTACCGTTACAGCTGGAGCTTTGCTGCTGGGCGGCGTCTTTGCCACTAGGAGCGCTGGTGGTGCTCGGACGGTATAGTTACTCTTCTCTTCTGAGCCATGACCGGTGCCCTTCACGCTGGTCCCGCTGCCGCTTGACTTCTCTAGCCAGTTGACAATCGCTCGGACCGACGAGGACGACGTCGCCGGAGGGCGGTTGCTGTGAGAAGGGCCCGTCGAGCTTGCCATATGTAGTGGTTGTTTCGAAGGCTCGAGGCTAGCTTGCTGTCACGATGTAGGTTGAGAATTACATATCTTCTTAGAATGGAAATAAGCCGTTGGCCATAAAATATTGCTATTTGGTTACGGAGTGCGGAGACAACAAACGAGGTGTCGAGGTAGAAGAGAAAGAGGCGGCGAAATAGAGCGAATACCGCCGAGGACTCTGAATAGGCGGGCTGCGGTCACCATGACGACATTATAAACAGGTGAGAATGAAATAAACGAAGTCAGGGTCATCCGATGGGAAAATGTTGTATAAATGAGTCTTTTGAGTAGATAAATCTTGTAAATTCTTTAAAATTAAGAGTGGGATACATGATGTCTTGATAAAAACAAAACGGCTCGCACGTCGAGCATTATTCAGGGACCACCGGCTGCACCGTCACGCTGCTCCTCGTCCATCATTTTGGCAATCTCTTCAACCTCGTTCTCCAGGCTGCGGAGCTCACTGGCGGCGCTCGCATCGCCTGACCGGCGGAAACCGTGGCCTACCTTGGGCCTTGGACTCGGTCCTTGGCCAGACCCCGGCGCCGACCGCGGCATTGCCATCGGTACTGCGGGTGTTGCTTTCGCCTGCGGCTTAGCGATCCGCCGCGTCTCCAGATACCGCAGCACCGATGCCTTGTCGCCCAGGTAAGAGAATGCCCGAAACGTAAAGTCGTCGGGCTCAAACCCGGCCCGCTCCAGCCGCTGCAACGTACCCGCCGTCTTCTTGACGTTCTGGATGCGTGCGTAGCCGGCCATGAGCGTGTTCCACGTCACCTGGTTGGGCTCGACACCGCGCTCGCGCATCATGTGCAAGATGCGCTCGCCTTGCTTGACCTGCCGGTGGAACATGAAGCCGTTCAGCAGGATCGACCAGGTGTGCACGCTGGGTGGCGGGTGCTGGCCTGGTGCCGCCGGCTTGGCACTCTGGTGTTGTCCCTCAACAGCTACCGTGGCGTCCCGGAGCATGTCGCCGACAACATCGAGCGCCACGCGCAGCATGCCCTCAAACTCGCACAGCGCCATCACCACTACATCGTGCACCAGCGTGCCCTGATCGCGCACGAGCCGCACGGCGGTTGGGTTTTCTTCGTGCAGCAGGCGGCGGAAGTGCGAGTAGAATGCAATGACATCGTACGGGTTCGAAAGGCCCTGGACGTAGCCGAGCACCATGGTCGCTAGGGTCGAGCTGGTCGGTTCGATTAGCTCCGCTGGAGAAAGCTGCGGCAGATCGCGCACGGTGGGCGCCAGCTGGGCCGAAAACTCCCACCGTTTGTGGGTTGCGTCTATATGGCCGCCCGTATGCGCTACGGACGACTGTGGCCGGCTCTGTTCAGAATTTCCACTGCCGTCCTCGTCCAAGCGACTAACATCAGGAAGCATCGTCCGCAGAGGAGCCGGCTCAAACACCTTGGTGTATGCTTGCACCATCAGCGGAAAGGACGGGACGACACGAGGCCGCTTGGACCCGGGGTCGCTCCGCGCCTCCGCAAACGCAGTTGAATAGATTGCCTGAAGAAAATCGTTCCACACAATCGGGTGGCGGATCCCTTGGGCAGCCGCCGACTCGGCCACCTGCTGGATCGCTTGAAAGTGCCCGCAAAGCTTAGCACCGTTCATCATGGTGGAGTAGACGTATGCGTCCGGCTCCGTCTGATTTTTCACCATCAACTGGAGCACCTGCTGGGCTGCGTCTAGTTCGCGCTTGATACAGAGGCCCCGGATGATGGTCGTGTAGGTGATTAGATTGGGCTCGAGCCCACATCGCAGAAGGTGCTCAAACATCTCGGCCGGGGTGGCTGTAGACTGCGCCTCATTTGTAGCTGCGTTCTCGCCTTCGCTGACAGACAATATTGTTGTGCACAGAGCCGCCCCTTGTGGAGTATTGATGTCGAGGTCTGTCTCCGTCAGCGCTGCCTGCAGGACCTCCACAGCTAGCATCTTGTGCGCCGGGCTCCTGGCAAGCCGGCTCGCAATTTGAAGGCGTGTAAACTTGTGCAGCGGGTGTTTGTGCTCGACAAGGAGACGGTACAGGTTAGCGATGGCTTCTGTCGTCTCCATCGTGCGCGTATAAAAGTAGAGGGTCGCTTGCTGCAGGCGCAAGTAGTTGTGTGGGCCGCCCTCTAGCACAAATTTGAGAAGATTGTACAGCTCGCCGACCGGAATCCGAGGGAGATGGGATGGCAACGAGGGAGTGGCGTGTTGTCGAGCCAGGTAGTGTAATGTATCTTCAGCTAGGTAAGATGGCACGAGGGCGGCATCAAACGTGGCTTGGAAGATGAGATGCGCACGATCGGGGAGAGACCGGAGGGCAGACACCATGAGATCTGGCCATGCATCACGGCGCTTCTCTGGAGACAGGGTCCCCCAGACTTGCTTCATGCGTTCCAGGTCGTAGCTGTCATTTTCAGACCCTAGGAGCCACAGGAGCATGCGGCTTTTGCTTTCTCCACGCGGAAGCTCCGATGCTTCCAGCATTTGCCAGGTCTCGGCCAGAGACTTCTTCCACTTCCAGAACGCTGCATTGGAGCGCTGGAAGTCATCCGCCGAACAAGATCGCCGCAGATGGCCGAGCTGTCCAAGAAAACCCTGAGGTCTCTGCTTCTTGGTTTGATGACCGGCCGCTGACCGACGTGGTCGCTTGCCCGCGCCCGGAGCCGTCACAATCTTTGGCCGGCTCGTGCGGCGTGGTGTCGCTCCATGCCTCGGCTTAGACGTCACTGGCTGACCGGACATGTCGCCGGCTTCGCCAGCAACCGCATCAGCTGCAGCGCCCCAGAGCTCTTCATATCGTGCCCAGAATGTTTCGTCTTTGGGGTTGTAGGCCGCCTCGTTGAAGTGCTTTTCTGATGGTGCAGCGGCCGTTCCGGACGGCTGACGGGGCTGCCTAGGGGCGTATCGTGCAGCTGCCACATCCTGAGGATGGACTGCGCGTCCAGCCTGCGACACATGGCGAATCCCTCGGGCAATCGAGGCTGGAGAATTGTCCCATTGCCTATGCCAGTCCCGGCCGTACTGCCGCCAAAGGCGCAGGCGGATGCATGGACACGCCTGCATGTTTCCGTGCAAGACGTTCTTTAGGCGATGCGGCCCAGGAGATAATGTCGTATGGCGTCCATTGAGGCGACTTGTAGAGTGCCGTCCAGAAGAGTATGGTTGAAGGTTTCAGAGGATGTCGTTGATTTTGCTCGCTGTGGCTGACGGGTGGCGCCAGCTGTTTTCTCTTTTATCAGCGATAGCGTCGCCAATTCGCGACTGTGAGAAAATCTTTTGCGCCTGCAAAACGGCGTGTGGCTTAAGGTCCTCCAGCCACAAACACTAAAAAACGACGACTTCGCAACTTCTGTTTGAGCCCCTTCCGCGACATCTTCCTCACGTCTACTCTTGACTCTGGGCCGCAGCACGTCGTTCGCTTCACCTGCGTGATACTTACGTCTACGTCGACAATGTCGTCCCGCGCTACGCTCAGCGCGGCTACCGACGACCGCAAGGCGCGGCTCGCCAAGCTACGGTCGATCAAGCGAAAGCAGCCCGACGACGAGGTTGTGCCACCAGAGTCCGACCGCGCGTCACCCGCCGTGGCGCCAATTCCAGGGAGGGCCAAGTATGACGAAGCACAGGAGGAACAGGAGACACAGGAGAGACAAAAGAACAGCGCCGTGGCAGAGCCCGACGTGTCGCGCCTGCACCTGTCCGGACGCAACTACGACCCAGAATCACGCGGAGCGAAACTCGGATTTGAGGCGCCACCCAACCTAGCTGCCGGCGACGATACGCTCGAGGCTAAGGCTGCCAAGCTGGCGGATGAGGTGCGGAGGCAACAGGAGGAAGAGGAGGGCGACGGCGAGCAGCGCGACGGCGAGGCCGGCAAGCCGATCGATCTCTTCAAGCTGCAACCAAAGAAGCCAAACTGGGACCTGAAGCGCGAGCTGAACAAGAGACTGGAGCCGCTGAATGCGCGCACCGACAACGCCATTGCGAGGCTCGTAAGCGAGCGGCTGACAGCGAAGTCAGAGCCGCAGCAGGTGCAGCCTGTCAAGGCGGCAGGAGCAGACGGCGAGTCCGGCGAAGGCGGCCTAGAGGGTGCGGCCCTGGTGGAGGGCATCCGCGTACGGGAGCAAGAGGACGAAGAAGAAGAGCGGCGAGAACGAGAGCTAGAAGCGACCGAGGACTAGGAATAGGTCGGAGGCTACAGCTTCAATAAGCGCATGTAAGAGTACTCTTTTTGTTTTAAAAGCAATATATTTTGATACCCGGATACCTCCCTCCATTCACCTGCCCGACTTCATCTCCCTCGTCAGGGCTAACCGCCTACTGAAGGGGCTTAGACTCCGTTGGCGGTCGTCTCGTTCTTCTCTTCCTTCCCTTTGTTTATCGGCGGGTGGTTGCCGCTGCCTGTCTCTGCGATCGCCGTCGCGGCTTTCGCCGCTGCCACCATGACCGCCGCCACGACCGTCGCCACGTTGCTTGTACTGGCGCCGGTGCCCTTCGTCCCGCACCGGAGACCGCGAATCGTCTCGGCGCCACCTCCGCTCACTACTTCCCTCGCCTGCAGCATCCGTGCCCCCGAAAAAGTCGGACGACTTCATGCGATCGTCGTGTGGCCTGATCTTGCGCTCATGGGGTGATGCGCGGCGGACTGGCGGAGGAGAACTGCCTCGTCTCTGCGCCCGCAAGGTGTGACCGTCGCCAGAGTCCGACTTTGCGGACGGGCTACGTTTACGCCGGGGTGATCTATCGCCGTCCGAGGAATATGATGAAGCGGAACGCGAGGCTGAGGAGATGGATCTGTCTCGTCCGCGGGATGTGGTCGCTAGCGGCTCAGCGCCTGCAGGTCGCACGGCACGGGGTAGAGAAGCAGGGGAAGTGGAGCCGGAATTTGAGCCGGAATCCGAATAGCTTGCTGATCGCCGCGTCTTGCTTCGCGTTGGCTTTGCGTCTCTTCGACTGGCGACGTCGTCAGAGTCGCTCTCGCTATCGTTGTCGAGCTTCCGTTTCTTTGCTCTCTCTGCCTCCCTCTTGGCGAGCTCCTCGTCGGCAACACCTTCTCTACGTGCCCAGAAATTGTAATTAGTCATAAGTCCATGAGGGACAAAACGAAACGGGTTTCCACACAGAGAATTGTGAGGTCCGGCATACTTTAGCTGGAGGGGATTGAATGTATCTTCGTGCAGCTTCGGCGCGAGCTTTGGGTTCCGCAGCTGCTGGGACCGCGACGGCCGAGCCTTGTATGGGCGGTCTTGCGGCGCAACTTTGCATTCATACGAGTAGTGGCGTAATAACTAGGGTTGGTCAGCTTCCCATGGTTTTGGTCCTCTCCTCTGGCAAGATCCAATTCCTAGAGCCACAACACTTATCTCGTTTCAAGCATTTCTGGCATAGTACACTTGTCGGCGTCGACTTGGGCGGCCCGCGGCGGCCCTGGGATGAGTACATTGCGAGAGTTAGAGGTAGGCCGTGCCAAAAGACAGCGATCGCACGTGAAGATTGCAGGTTCTTCGAGCCAAAATGCCGTGGTGATGTCGTCGTGCTTTAGCCAAGGGAGCGAAATTAAAGTGGAGCGGGGTATGAGTTGAACAGGTGGTGGAGCAAGCTCCGCGCAAAAAAGATGTGCACGTGATCTTCTGCAAAGACTAGGGCGGTCGAACAATTTGCCTGGCAGAAAACAGCCCGGGTGGGGCAGGGAGGAAAGAAGCGACACCAAGGAACGCATAAGACGCTCTAGGCCGCTTTTGCGCTGGCTCCACTGTCTCCAGCTCTGCTGTTTTTCCTCATTCCTAGAAAACCACCGCCGTCCCTCTCACCAAAACCACTATCGCTCTGCGCTCTTGTCAATTTCCCACACCAGTGCTGCATCTCCGACTGCTGTGGCTGCGCGGCCCTGACACGTTCGTCTGCTTAGACAACCACCGAACACACGGACAAGCACCGGACGGGAATCCACACCTCGTGGCGAAGGGATGGCATCGCTCTGACAGCTGCCCGAACCTACACCTGGTCGTACCCCCTTTCTCGCCCACAGTCTTTTCGTCCCTCCTCCATCTCTTCTATTTCATCCTCTGTGCGGGTACATCGCTAGTGTGACGTCTCGTTACGCTCCCGCATCACCCTTCGGCAACCGGACGGGGCCGGCGACACGATCGAATGCTCTCTGGGGCTATCTTCTCCCAGCCGTGACAAAGTGACAAACAAGACCTGACAGACCCGCCGACTGGCAACGACGATGACCTCCTGCGCGCCCTTCTCCACCCCAGCTGCTTTGATGAATTTTGTTTCTTGAGGCCGCGTTGTTAGTCCTCGACTGTCTTCCCCGCTGGCACGCCTATTGCTCGCCTTGTAACACCCACAATCGCCATTCGCAATATTTGACGCGGCCGAGCTTTGTTTTTATCACGGCTGCCTTGTCTTCTTCGAAAAGAACATTAGAGACGGCGTTTTGAGATAGACGGAATTGCTGTGACTACTTTCCCTGATACGCTTCTGCTTGCTCGCCGATCTCCTCTACGCACGAACGAGAAGCTCACGAACCCCGACCAGTATTCTACTAGAGAGATACGACGAACCTCCAAAATGGCGACGGATACCGGAAAACTGTCTTTTGCCAAGGTAAGCCTCATTGTCCCAGGGTTTGCCTTCTAAGCACATGCTGCTGGTTTGGCACAAGCACGGCGCTGTTTCCGCGACTGACACGGTGTTTCCTCAGGTGGCTGCATCGGCAACGAAGAAAGACCTCGCAACTGGTGGAGCTGTCCCGCGGGACCCTGGAGGCTCTGCCGATGGCTCGAAACCCCGACAAGACGGCTTGTTGAACACCACTCATACGGCAACGCCAGACGGCATCGCACAGCCAAAGACCAAAGGGGCCTCGTCGGGTGTTTCTAAATCGCTAAACCAGCGGTTAGCGGAAAACACTCCCCGCGCTGCGGTTTCTTCTAGTGATGCCAAGGCAGTTTCCTCTACGAAAGCCATCAAAAATACCGTTACGGAGGGCTTTCGAGCGCTGAAGATCGACCCCAGTACACCTGGCCTAGTGTTGAATGATGTTGCACTGGATACGGCAGACGGTTCCATCCGAGCAACCGGCGGTTCGAATACCAACGGGACGCCACCCTCGTCTGACGAAGTGTCACAGAAGGCCGATTCCAATTCTGAACTGGGCACAAAACCGCCGAGCTTGGACGGCAAGAGCATTACGTCTGGGACCACGTTCAATGCCCTCGACGAGAAAGAGTCTTTGAGACCCGATGACAGTGCCAGTGTCAAGGCTGCAGCCGATGAAGACGACGCCTTCTCCATTCGCGGATCACTCCTGATGAACTCACGCCTGGGATCTGAGGTTGCCGCGCGTGTCCACCGTATCCAGATCGGCGACATGCCGCCTCGTGTTATCCCGCTCACCAGCCAGGAGCCTGTCGTGTCCGGTGCTATCACCCCCCACAGTAGCTCCTCGGAGCAACAGCCAGTGACGGAGGCTCGCGTGCAGCTTGCTACCAGCACGTCTACACCCGGGGGCCTGAACGGTCAGAATCCCGACGAGAAACTACTCGACGCTATGCAGAACCCGAAAGACCGGCTTTTCCTACTTCGCCTAGAAAATGACGTTGTCAATTTTGTCCAGAATTCCAAGTCAGTCACCGATGCTTGCGCCAGTGAACCTCTTACCGCCGTCTGAGGACGCCATGTTGCTAACATGTTCTTTTTCTTTTCGTACAGAGAACCGTTCATGGATTTGCCGCCCAGCAATTCATTTTGTAGGCTACTCACCCATAAGCTTGCAGACTACTACCATATGACACATTCTTTTGAGGCCGTAGCTGGCTCGGTGCGCATATACCGTACCCCGTTTTGCCGTGTTCCGCCTCCCTTGGCCAGCTTCGTGCCCGCGAATACTCCGAACAGCAGCACGCCTCCGCCATTTGTTCAGCCAAAGAAGATCATGCGGCGAGGTGAAGAAGGCGAGATACCCGTCAGTTCAGGGCCCTCAAAGCCAACATCTGAAGATGGCAGTGATCCCAAAGACAAAGGCCCACTCGTCAAAGAAAAGTGAGTTGCTTCTCCTCCATCTGGTGTAGTGTTTCGCTTAGCATACTTAGTGGGCGGTTACTAACTGATATCGCTCAGACTATCAAGGGAGGCCCGCGAAGAGGCGTACAACAAAGCAAGAGAGCGCATTTTTGGCAGCTCGCGGCCTACAGAAGCTTCAACTCCTGGTATGTGCTCGGTATACTTTCGTTGTCACCGAATCCTGATTTGGCTGCTTTAAGCCTAACACAACTGCTTAGAAAACGATGACGGTACAGGCGTTTCTCGCGCAAGTTCTGTTTCAGCGAAAGACAGGGCAAACATCGGCAAGAAAGCCAAAACGGGAAAGCAGCGGAGAGACGACTCCGAGAGCTTTGATTCTCGATCCCAGTATACTCCATTTTATCATCATCCTCAGCAAGCCACATGGGTTCCTCCACAGTTCATGCCGGTTGGGAATGCACAGTACAATACGGCGCAAATGCCAATGCACCAGCAGCCACACCCTTCTCAGATTCACCAGCAACAACAGCAACCAGCCATACAGCAACAACAGGCACCGCATTTCACAAATGCTATTCAGCCACAAATAGCATATGGCACCTCCTCACCTACGACGTACCCACCAATAGCGCCAAGTAACGGCCTTGTTCCTCCGGCGAATGGAGGACCACTTGTACGTATCCCTGAACGCTTCCTGGGTGCTTCGTAAAAATAGCCCTAAATACTGACAAGAGATTTGCTTGCTTTTAGCAATATCCTGCGCAGTCGGTACCGTCTCGCCATCCTGTACAGAGTGCTCCGCCAGCATTCCCGTATGCTCCTACTGGACAACAGTCAAACGTTGTTGCACCACAGCAATGGCAGCAGCAGCAGCCTCCGCCTCCTCCTTTCAACCCCACCGCCTTCCCACCAACACAAGCGAGGTCAGTCCCTCCGTCGGGACCCCCACAGGTTGGCATCTCATACGCATTTGGTCAGCTACCGGTTAATTTCAACCCAAATGACCCAAAGAGCCAACACCCTATTCCTGGGAGCTATGCCGGTAACTACATCCGTCACGGGTTCAATCCCAAAACTCAGTCCTTTGTGCCAGGGACTGGACCGATGCCAGGTGCAATTCCCATGCCAGGACCCATTTCCATGCCAGGCCCAGTTCCTATCCACCAGGCTTCGTACGGAGTGAGCGGCGGACCCGGACAGATGGCGATCGGGCAGTTGGCAACTGGACAGCTAGTCGGCCATCAGCCAGGCCAACCTCAGAACACCCCGCCTTATAACAACGGCGTTTATCAACAACCTGGCCTTTCAACTTCGCCTTACAGCGGAAGTACAACTTCTAGCTACGGGATGATGCGCCAAAGCTCAGGGAGCTCGACATCGGCCTACCCTCTAACACAGCCGCGTCAAGCGCCTGTGGTATATCATGACATCCCCCCATACGGTACCATACCACTTGGACAGCCTCTTACTTCTGCACCGCATGTACCTCCACCTCACGTTCCTCATTCGCACGGCCATCCTCATTTACCCCCCCACGGGCCCTCCCATGGCCCGCTGCATGGGCCGGTTCATGGCGCTCCTCGAGGCCCCTCTCACCATAATAAAATTGCCTCTTCTCACCTCCCGCACGGGCCTAAGAAGCTAAACGGGCCGCCAGGACCGAAAGGGCCCAATCAGGCTTACGGTAACTTGCCAAACTACGGCAACCCAGCCACCTTGCCGCAGAAGCCTACATCCGCATGAGCTTTAGAACACATTGATGGATTTCTTCGAACGGACGAAAATGAAATCCGGCGTTACTTGGACCGGTTGCATAACGGCGTTTACTATTTCCTTGATAAATTTCGTTATTCTTTTCATATTACTTCACTTGCCAATTGTAATCCGCCAGCTGGCTTCGGGTGAAAGCGGAGGGTGTCGAGTGCAAGGCGAATTCGGCGTCTCATACACATTCCACATTGCGCAGGAATAAAGGAGACGAAGATACAAAAGGTGTTTTATGTCCCGGTACGGCCACTTTGGCTCTTAGAAGTCTGCCACGGGAAGAGTATAGAAAGTAATGAACAAGAAAATAATTTCCAGTATTTGCTACCAACTTTTTTGTAGGGTAATAAAAAAAATAGTAGTCTCCCGTCTTTGGATGTCCTTAATCTATACCATCCAGCCAACGCCTTGGATTGGACATGTCTCTGCCGCAATGTTATTCTCGTTTTGACCCCTCGTTCATCATCATGTGAACAGGGATTACAAGTTTTTTTTAATCCGCCAAGCCCGGTGCATCTTTACATCATATTTCTTTTTTGCAATTTTTTTTTTTGCATGCCACAAAGGAAAAACAAACTCTGCTGAAGAGTAAATGCAGCTTACTCCACGGGCTCCCTCGGCTCTCTTGGCTCCCTAGGCTCTCTTGGCTCGCGGGGCTCACGCTGCTGGCCACCTCCCCGGCCGCCGCCACGGCCGCCGCGCTTGCCACCACGCTGGCCAGCGCCGCCACGATCCGTCTTGCCCTCTTCGCCGTCCTTCTTCTCGTCCTTATCGCCAAGGTTCAGCGTCGATGTGGCCAGGCGCTGGGACAAGTCGATCTGCGTGCGGATGGTGTTGGTCAGGTACGACACCATGAGGACGTCCTGGATGTGGTTGTTGAAGTCGTGCTCGATGCTGGCGTTGTCGACCTTGGGTGCCAGCGACATGGCGTTCATCAGGTACTGGCCCAGTGCGTGATTGGGCTCGCGCTCCTCATCGAGCACGGCGCCCACAAATTCGGACGTGCGGTCGAGCAGGTCCAGGGTCTGCTCGATGCTGCGGGCCAGCGCCTCGACGTCCGTGACGACGGGGGCAGAGCGCGAGTCCAGGTTGGCAGGCGCAGCGGCCGCCGCGACAGCCTCGAGGGCCGAGCGGTCGGCGTCGCCATAGAGCACGTGGTGGGGCACCTCGACGAAGAAGCAAGAGTCGGCGGCCCGGTCGGCGCTCGCGGCGACGGGCGACGAGACGTAGCAGCGAGTCTCAATGTTGCGGCCGGCGTCGGTGCTGATAGTCAGATGCACGGCGGGGTGCGGGTAGGTGCCCGTATCGGGGGCGGCGAAGAAGTTCTGGATGAGAGCCGAGAAAGAGTTGAGTTCGTGCGACGTCGTGTACCAGCCCAGCAGCGACTCGCGCGGTGCTGCCTTCAGCGTCAGCGCCAGCATGTTCTTCTGGTACTCGACGTCGACCTCGACCTGGTCGTCCGTCTCGGTGTGCGGGATGGCAAAGCACGATCGGACCTCCGCCTCCAGCCCATCCTCAGACCGGACGCCAACCAGGGCGCCGATCACACGGGTCGACTGCGTCGACGATGTCTCTCGCCTAACGGCATGGTCGAGGATCGATACGATGGCCTAGGAAGAAAGCAAGAGCGGGGTTAGGATGCGAGACGCAAAACACAAGAGCATATCTCCAACGATGTCTCTCAAGACCATCCCTCTATAGTGAGTCCTACCTGAGGCTGGATGTTGACGGTGAGAGGCGCGACGTTAGCACTGAAGTTGGACGCGGCGGCGGGCACGACGGGGCGAGCCAGGTGGAGGAACTGCTCCTTGTCGACAGCCATGTTTGCGGTTGGGTGCGCGTATCGATATGGGAAAGCGGCCCAAAAAACTCGCAGGCGTTCCGGGGACGGGTTTTTGGCCGGAAAGGGGGGAGGAGAGAGTGTCGTTGAGGGTGTTCGAAGGCGTCCCTTTTTTGGCTTCCTGGCCGCTTCTGGACGGACGACGTCGGAAAATCGTGCAGAATTAATTTTGAGGGCATTCGCATTTGCTGGTGGGGTTTCTTGTGCGCGCTAAGATAAATCCCGATAAGGATAGGTGTGGCGCAGATTTTGTGGCACTTACTTTTTTTTCTTTTCTGTAGGCGCCATTTCGAGTATAATACTTAATACTCCGTACAATTGAGCTAGTAGCTTGTGAAGCATTTTCACTAATGAACAGCATCTCAACACACAACCTAATTTCACTCCACCACTTGCCATTATGGACCGTGGATCCAAATTTCGAGGCCGAGGCGCTATGAGAGGAGGTACACGAGGGCGCGGGAGAGGCAGCGGCAGAGGCAGAGGAGATCCTCGAGGGAGAGGAGGGAGAGGAAGAGGAAGAGGAGGAATTGTCCGTTTTGACAGCTCTCGCCTTGCAGCAAGAGAAGAGTAAGAAATATTCTGCCTTCCCTTTTTTAATGAAACGATGCTTGAATTCACTAGCCGCTAGGCGTTCATTGCTAACTTATTACAGTGCGGCTGAGAACGAATCTGAGTCTGCACCTCCAAGTGAGGATGAGACAGAATCAGATATCGAGGAGGAAGAGTCCGAGTCCGAGAAGAAGAAGGAAGCTTACCGTTTCCTCATGAAAAGCTTCGAGAGCCGTTCTACGGCCCCCTCGGCGAAGCGGCGGAAACTGGACCACGGTGATTCTATGGACCAGGAAGAGAACGCTGTTGTGGTGCGGTCTGCTGCTTCAGTAAACAGTGACGACGGCGACGACGACGACGATGACGAAGATGGCGATCAAAGTGAAGAAGACGATGAGGGAAGCAGTGGCGATGGCGATAGTGACGATGGCGAAGGCAAGGACGTCGATTTAGTGGAGGACGAAGCTGCTGAAGATGGCCTCGACGAAGACGACGACGGCGACGACGGCGACGAGCAACTTGACTCGGGAGATCCGTTCGAGTCGCACTTTTCGGCACCAAACGTGACAGACGTGGATCGAAGGATGGAAGCTATCCAGGAAGACGAGTGGTTCTCGTCAAAAGTCACTGTCAAAGACTCGCGCCAAATCTTTACCATTCCCCAGACGAGTGCATCCAACAACACGTTCTCTCCCCCAGCGCCAATCACCGCCCCCCAGCAACTAAAGCTGAAGAAAAGACTAGCAGAGGGTCTGTCTGAATCAAAAAAGATGGAGTTTGACCCTGTCGAACAGAAACTGGCACCGCTTCTCTTCAACTACTACGACACGTTGTTTTGCGATCGGACCCCGGACAATGGTGATGATTTGCGACGTCTAGCAAGCCTGCATGCCGTGAATCATGTTTTTAAGTGAGTGACTCTTCTTTTCCCGATTTGTCGTTTTCAACATAGTTCTAACCGACTCAGAACACGGGATCGGGTATTGAAAAACAACGAAAAACTGGCGAAAGCAGCTCGGAAACAGCAAGAAAATGGTTCAGACGAAGAAGACGACGGTCTAGCTGATGACCAGGGCCTCGGCGATAATGGAGGGGAATATCGTGATCAGGGCTTCAACAGACCTAAGGTGCTGATGCTGCTTCCAACACGCCAGTCTTGTGCCCGCATGGTGGAGGCAATCTGCGCTGTCTGTCGGCCGGAGCAGCAAGAGAACCGGAAGCGATTTGACGATGCCTATGTGGACAAGAATTCGACCATTCCCGAGGACCGGCCAGCTGATTTCCGGGACCTCTTCGAGGGCAATGATGATGACATGTTCCGCTTGGGCCTCAAGTTTACACGCAAAACCGTCAAGTACTTTTCGCAGTTCTACAACTCCGATATTATTCTGGCTAGCCCCCTTGGCCTACGCATGGCCATGGGCTCCGAAGACAGCCTTGCGACATCCCTGTCGGCGTCCAAAAAGAAGAGCAAGCCCACGACCGACTTCGATTTTCTGACCTCCATCGAGGTTGTCATTCTCGACCAGGCTGATGCGCTTCTTATGCAAAACTGGGAGCATGTCGAACACATTTTCAGCCACCTCAACCTGCTGCCTCGCGACAGCAATTATGGCGACATTACCCGTTTGCGCAGCTGGTACCTAGACGAGCAAGCCAAGTACTACCGCCAGACCGTCGTCTTCTCAGCCTTCCACACACCAGCCCTGGCCGAGCTGTTCCGGCGCTTCTGCAACAACTGGGCTGGAAGGGTGCGCGTACAGCCAGGCGAGTATCATGGCGTTGTCGGCCGACTAGGGGTACGTGGTGTCAAGCAGACGTTCTCCCGGTTCGAGTCTCTTACGATCGAGGCAGAGCCAGACGCGCGGTTCGACTACTTTGTCAAAGCCGTTGTCCCCGCTCTCATCGCCAAGTCAAGGAGCGGAAGCGGCAGCACCGCTGCCAACCGCAGTAGCGGCGTGCTTGTCTTTATCCCTTCCTACCTGGATTTTGTGCGGGTCCGAAACTGGTTTGCGACGGCCGTCGCCGTTGCCAACGTCAGTTTTGGCGCCATCTCGGAGTACGCTTCAGTGTCTGAGGCGTCGCGGGCGATGTCGCATTTCTTGACCGGCCGCCATCGCGTTCTGCTCTACACGGAGCGAGCGCACCACTTCCGCCGCCACCAGATCAATGGCGCGCGTACTGTGATCATGTACGGTCTGCCAGAGAACCCGACCTTCTACACCGAAATCACGGGCGGCTACTTGGGCCGCAGCCAGCGGAGCCAGAGACTTGAGCCTGGCCAAGGCGCGGTTCGCGCCATGTTCTCCCAGTATGACGCCTTCAAGCTCGAGCGCATAGTCGGCAGCCAGCGGGTGGCTAGGATGATTCGTGAACGGAGCGACACGTTTGTATTTGAAGAAGAGAAGGCGTTCTAGGCCATGTTGCAGACAGCATTTCACTGGATACAAAAAAGCATTACACTGGAAGGCTTTGGTTTTGTTGAATAGAGACACACCGCAACATATATGGTTTATAATTTGTATCTTACATAGTATAGAATCAATGATGTGCAAAAAGGAGTGCCACTTGGCTCCATTTGCAATCCTTTCGGCTCCGAATATGCGCCTCTTATTTGTGTGGGAGACAAAATTTTCCAACTCCTAACCCTTTGAAAGTATACTGTATACCGCAGCTCCGATCAGAACCTCTGTGGTCACCTCTGCAAACTCTTCGCACTCTTCGCACTTCTGCTCGCACTTGGGTCGCCAATGGCCTTAGCCAGGGACCGGGGTCTGCCCGAGCTTCTGCTGCTGCCATCCCCGCTGGGATTCCAGTAGTCGTGCACCGGCTTCACCTTACTCGGATGCCAGTCCGGTTTCCGTTGAAAGATGAGAGGCTCGACGTCGGCCATCTGCGGGCCCGACTCATCAAGGCGAAGCCGGCGTGTCCGCTCTACCATGGACTCAAAGACCTTCTCACCGTCTTGGCGAAACCGCGTGACCTTGGTCCGGTTTCGCTGAGTCAGATCGGAGTGCTCGCGGCCTAGATCGCGGTCGCGAGCTACAGCAGCAGCCGTCACGGCAAATCGCATGTCGAGCGGGCCGTCGACCAGCTCGAGCACGGCCGACTGGGCCTGGTCGTCCTTTTTCGGCTCGGTGCGAAGCACGCGGGTGTAGCCGCCCGGGCGGTTGGCGTAGCGAGCTTTGAGGGCTCCGAAGAGCTTCGGCATAAGGAGATCGGGTGTCTATTTAATAGGAAAGTAACATGGGTCAGTTTTCGCTTGGATTTGGCTTCTTGTTCTATTCCTTGAGGGTATCCACGCACATAGAGAATGGCCTGGGCTTTCCGGCGTGTCTCCTCGTTGTCGCGCTTGGCCAGTGTGATAAGCTTCTCAGCGAGGCGCTGAGCTTCCTTGGCTTTATGCCATGTCGTGTGAATCGACTCGTTTTTCACCAGGGACGTCACCAGGTTTCGTAGCAATGCCTGGCGATGCGCAGACGAGCGGCTCAGATGCCTATATTTCACCAGACCACCGGCCATGATGAGGGTGAAAAGGGACGAAGTGACGAGCTATAGCGGGAGGTGTCCGACGTTGTACTGTGTTGTCCTGTCCCAATTGGCGGAGGGAGGCGGGAGGGGAATCGGGAGATAGAGGCTTTAGTCGGAACAGAAAGTTGCGTCGATCGCCATCTGAGGTTGAAGCTGTGCGACCTCGATCTCGAACTTTTTTGCCGCTACGTAGAGGTGTCACGTGCGCCAAAAGGTCGCAAATGTGGATCGGGAATTGCCGCGTTCCTTCCGTATGGCGTTGGTTAACGTGCCTCTCTAGGTGTAACACGCAAGAGTCTTACGGCTTTCACCAGAAGCTTATAGCGACTGCATGCACTGAAAATACCTGGAAAATAGCGCAGGTCCGAGGTGGTGCTTCATTGTTCTGTATTTCGGGTGCGAAAATCTTCCTGTTCGTCACAGCACCACTCTCAACGCGACGGGTGTCAATTGGGCCACCACACCGGCGACAGCGCAGAAAACACCGCATTCCCAGAGATAGATTCAACCTCTGCTTTGTCTACTGTCCATCTACAGCAATCGCGCGCCCCGTTGCGCCCCTCTCAAACCATGGGCTTCACCACAGGATTTGTATGCTCGGCCCAACGCTTTCCAGAATTCCCTCTTCTGTTTACGGCTGCTGGCTAACCGCACTGCTTTGTTTCTAGACCGGAGGTGTCACCCTCACCCTCTCGGTAGCCTACCTCACTGTCCTTGCCCACCAACGGAACCGCCAGAAGCAGTGCGACATCCTACGCGCCAACACAAGCGTCCTCCGTGCACTTGCCCTCTCGGACCCGATCGCCGCCGCGCGACTAGCTACCCCCCAGGCCGCAGAGACACCAGTAGATCTCTTGGCCGCGGCCGCAGCACAAGAGTTCTACTATCCGACCAAGCCAGAACCCCCACGGCAGCCACGATCGTCGTTCGTCGAAGAGCTGAAGAACCGGTGGAATGCCGAGGTTGAAGGCGCCGTCCGCAAGGTGCAGAACACCGACTGGGTCGAGGTGCGCGAGAATGCCGAGGGCACGCTGTTAAGCTTGTGGGGTCGAGCCTTTGGCAATGGTAGCTCGGAGGCAGCCACAGCAGCCGCCAAGGAGAGAGTGGCAGCCGTGACCGAGTCTGTCAAGGCCGAGGCCAAGGATATCCAGGCCGGCGTAGCGGCGGCCAGTTCGCGCGCCGTGGCGACGGCCCAGGCAAAGGCCAGCGAGGCCGCAGCAGCAGCAAAGAGCGCCGCAGGGCGAGCCGTCGAAAAGGGCAAGGACGTGCTGGCCGTGGAGTCCTCCAAGGCCAAGACGACGGCCACCGAGGCGTCGGGGAAGCTGTCTGACGTGGAGCTGGCGCTGCAGCAGCGGTATGCCCACTCCGACGACCCACGCATGAAGAAAGGCGTGAGCGAGCTGCTGGAGGAGCGGTACAAGCACAAGGCTTAGAACGAAGCAAGGTGCTAGAGGTCTCTCGACCTGTGTATGTGATCTGTAAGTCTAATGGGCATGGGCCGGGCAAGCGGCAAGGATAGAGAGGGCGGCATGTATTTTACGATATAAAGCCATACTGCATGGCGTAGAGTTTCCTGTACAGAAGAACATACATTTCATTTGTTTACACGTCGTCTCCCAGTCCTCTTGTGCATATAATCTCGCCGGGCGACATGGAACATTGACATTCAAATCGGCGATATGCAGCAATCCGCATTTCGACTGCCGGAAATACATACCAAAATCGCCCTCTGCCATCTGCCCCACTGGAGCTGGTCCAGGCCAATCATATCCACTCCTTTTCTGACCAACGGCAACAGCGACAAAAGCCGCAAAAACCTACCTTTGCAGGCACCTTTTTCTCCTCCCGGGGAATTATCATCACTTTTTGCGTCCGCTCGCACACATTCCACCCAAACCCACCACAGACCGCGGCCGAACCGGAGTCCACCTCGCGACGCAAAGCCACCCCCGTCTACGCCAGCGACCGTGTCGACATACTCCAATTGACTGACTGCGACGACACGAGAGAGAAATACAAGAGGGCAACGACCGTTCCTCTCCGTTTTTGACGCTTTCTCTCCTCTTCGCCACGTTTTCCCTCTCGGCCTCGCCCGCCCTCCCCCTCCTCCCAAACACCACAATCACAACCATGTCGGCCTCTTTGCGGACAAAGGCCACAGCAATGCTGCGAGGTTCGTCTCTGCCTTCCCGTTCATGCTTCTGGGCCCTTTTTGACCCTACTTTTGCGTCTTCGTTTCCATTGGCCCGCGCTTTTGTTTCTGATGCTAACCCGAATGTCGACTTCATAGCCAAGCCAATGCCCTTCACCACCAGCACCACCGCATTGGTCCCCTTCCGCGCCGCCCCGGCCATCACCTCCATCAACACGACCTTCCTCTCCGCTCCTCTGTCTTCATCTGCGCGCCAGAACAATGCCTCTGCCGTCGAGCAACACCATTCACAAGGCGCGACCGGCCTGGCCCGGCGTGAACGGAAAGAGGTGCCGCTGCCTAGCCAGGAGGGCACCAAGGGTCTTGTCCAATATGCGCTGTACGTATATTCAGGCAGGCAGCCTTCTTCTCTTGAATGGCAACCCCCCGTCTAACAGAGCGTCTTCCTGCAGAACCACCCTCGACATCATCGCCAACTGGGGCCGCCAGTCGTCCTTCTGGCCCATGACCTTTGGCCTCGCCTGCTGCGCCGTCGAGATGATGCACCTGTCCACCCCACGCTACGACCAGGATCGCTACGGTATCATCTTCCGCGCCTCCCCTCGTCAGTCCGACGTCATGATCGTCGCCGGCACCCTCACCAACAAGATGGCGCCCGCCCTGCGCCAGGTCTACGACCAGATGCCCGAGCCGCGCTGGGTCATCAGCATGGGTTCATGCGCCAACGGCGGCGGCTACTACCACTACAGCTACTCGGTGGTCCGGGGGTGCGACCGTGTCGTGCCCGTGGACGTCTACGTGCCGGGTTGCCCGCCGACGAGCGAGGCGCTCATGTACGGCGTTTTCCAGCTAATGCGGAAGCAGCGGAAGACGAAGATCACGCGGATGTGGTACCGGAAGTAGATTCAACGCATCTGGTGTCAGGCTGTGTGAACAACTTCTGTTTTTTTGCGTAGCCCGGTCGGCGTGTTGGTTTGGCACCCGGAAGTACGGAGGCCCAGAAGTGTGGTATGGAAGGCTCTTGAAAGCCTCCCTGCTCCAAAATTCATGTGCAATGAACCCGGAAAAGAGAAAGAGAAGAAAAGAAGAAAGCAGAAAATAAATTCATATGAGGCTACAAGTAAAGCGATACTTCGGCTGTTTGGGGAGACCTGGGCTTGTTATTTGTTTTTTTGTTTTTGTTCTATTGCTACTAGTATTTCCTCCTTTCACATTGCCTGTTTCATCCCATTTTACATATATGTACATATATTCTCGGTCCATTCACGCCCTACAGGGAAGACGAACAAAATGAAGAACCAAAATAAACAATGAATTAATTCACAAATAAAAGATAGATCAGTTGTATCTTACTTGACACTGCTCTGAGCATATATCAGGGGCAAAATAATTCGAATATACTGAAAACGTTACGGCTATTACTGCTTTCTAAAGACCATCTTGCCCTACTTCTTTTTATCAGAACGATATGCCGATATCCATCCAGCTTGGCCTCATATGCGTCTCTCACGCCCTTTAGGCCCCCAGTCAAGAGCACATAGCATGGCCAGCACGCGTCTTCCATCTGGTCACATTTGCTAGCATTGATTGGGGCACCGAGAGAATACAACAGGTCCGCCGCCGAGTAGAAATGAAACCACCAGTCGAGAGTGTGTACAGGAAACAGGGGCAAGCTTTACAGACAAAAAAAAGGATGTCGATAGAAAAAGGAGATAAAAGAACAATAAGAACGTCCAAATTGTGCTGTAGATAGTTCGTTCGAACATGTATTTATGGACAGTCCATTCGTTAGAGACAAAGACACGCAATACAGAGAGAAAATGAAAAGAGAAAGCCAACATGAAATGTGATGCGTGACAGAGTAGTCCAAAAAAAAAGGCAGACAAACAGAAGAAAGAGTGCGCAGCTATTCCTGGCCAAAGCCCATAGTCTCCTCGACAGCAATTGTCATCTTTTGCTGCAGCATCTCCAAATTCTTGTAAGGAGGAAGATCCAAACGGTTAAAGCTGTTGAGCTGGTTAGTACGAGGTCATATAAGATATAGCTGGCCCTTTAGTTATGAGATCAGGATACGTACCATGTATGTGCTTTCGGCAAGTTGATAATATCTCCCGCCTTCTCAATCGTGAAACGCCTAGGACCGTCGCTACCTTGGAGATCCTTGAAGCCGTTGACAGGAATGCGGGAGGTACCCGTAGCAAATTGCAGGAGACGCGACTTCTGCTCGCCGTCCCATGAACGAACGGTTTGCCAGAAGAACTGGATGACGTCATCAGACTCGGTGTAGCCGCGGTAGTCAGTGTGCTTCTTCCAGTCATCGACATCAATCTCGGCAATGCCGCCAATCAACAACTCAAGCTCACGTTCGTCAAACACGTTGATGAGGTCCTGAGGAATGAGTTCGTTGAAGCCCTCCCTAAATGCGTTGAACTGCTCGGAGATACGCTTCTGGATGCGCCATTTCACCATCAGGTCGACGTATTCCTTCTTGTTTTCATTGGTGACATCGATGTCCCGGCCGCCGGGAATGAGGTCCTCAACAGTGATAACGCCAAAGCGCTCGTCTTCTGTTGAGAAAGTCTGCTCCAGAATGCCACCAGAGATATCGTTGTCCAGTATCCACTGCAGCGAGCGGTGGAAATCAGCGTCAACGCCCTCCATGTCTGCCAGAACAACTGCCTTGCCCAAAACCATTTTGTACAGTGCACCGATAAAGAAAGCGTCGAGGAAGCGGCGGTGGAAGATAGCGAGGCCAACAACACGCCCAATGAACCGGAAGTAGTTAAGATGCTCCGGGTTGATGCCAGAATGGGGGTTGATCTGCAGGGTGTAGTTGTCGTGCGCGGAATACTCGAACAGGCAGTAGAAAGGATTGAACATCTCGTGAGAGAGGAGGAAGAAGAATTCACGAGAAAGACCGCCATAATCCAAACCGTCTTCGCCGTCGAATTTGATCATCAGGCGCTTCTTCAGGTCATTAGGTGACTGGCGTGTAATCTCGGCAAAAGAATCTTCAAAGATGTGCGAGCGGCGAACTTTGATGTGGCACTGGCCAGAGAGAATGCGCATGGCGGGCTGGGAGCGGAAGTAGATAAGTTTTCTCCGGAAGTCGCGCTTGTATTGCGGAACATTCTGGTCAAGAGATGACGGCAGGCGCGGGTCATCCCACGTTGTCGTCTTCGTGTTGTGGTCAACAAAGTAAACGCGAGCAGTGTTCGTAAGGCGCATCTCCCATCCACTCGGTAGGGGTCCAAGCTGAGACACCGGCTGCTGCTGAATAACGCCATTAGAGCTGTTCTGGCCGCCATACATACGAATGTACTGCTGTCGGCGGGGGTCAACCCAAGTCGTAGTTCGTGTATTGTGATCCACAAAGTATGCTCTGCCCTCGGGGGTCCACCTTTGTTCCCATCCGGGAGGGAGCTCGCCTGTGCCAGGGCTGGTAGCTCCTGTGTGCATCACCGCGCCGGAGCCCGCGCCTTGTGCAGCCGGTGGCGGCTGTTGTTGCTGCTGCTGCTGGAGAGTTGGCGAGTTCGCGCCGGTGCGGTCTTCTGGCAACGTACGGTTTTGATGGCGCTGCCGCTCCACCTGGGTGGCCGCTTCTTGGTTGCTTCTTTCGACGGCGCCGTTAGCGGTAGGGCGAGTCCAGCTTGTCGATCTAGTATTATGGTCCACGTAATACTGTCTACCAAGATTATCCTCACGACGCTCCCAACCAGGAGGTAGGCGACCGAGATGGTCCTCGAACGGGCTCATCGTGCTAGCCGTGCGCACATGTAGCCCGGGTAGACCAGGGGCCGTCGACGAAGCTGCAGCAGAGGTTGGAGCGGCCGGGGGCGCAGCGGTCGTCGATGCTGATGGGCTTGTGGCTCCATTTGCGCCTGTGCCCGATGCAACTAGACTCGCAGGGCGCAGTGGTAGAGCGGCACCGTTGAGGCTCGAAGTCCCGTTTGTGCCAGACATGGCCGATGTTGGCCGCTCGGAAGACCGGCTGGCAGCGGGAGTAGACAGCGTCGAGCCCTGCTGCGTATTGACAGAAGCACGGCTGGATACAGGTGTAGCTGTTTGCTGTGATAGGGACTGTTGGGAGTTCTGCTGGGGTTGTTGATGCTGGCGAGGAGGGGAGGTGAGGTCGGTCGACAAGTTGAGGATCAGCTTTCCGTGGACAACGAGGTTATCGGTAGATTTCTTCAAATCGGGGGCGAGCATTTGATCTGTGAAGCGGAGTTTGGTTAGCTCCCGGCCTGCCATTATCTTCGGCGGTCGAGAATGAAAAAGAGAACGCAGAAAACAAGGAATAGCCAAGGTAACTAACCATCAGACTCGGCAAGCAACTCGACCGCGTCGCCAACACGAATGTTCACAACGCCCAAGAACCCTTGATCCTTCTTCTTGAACTTCCTTTGGTCGAAAACCTGAACAGCAAGTATGCTATCTTCGTTCACTCGGCTGGGGGGGAGGGGAAAGTATGGGTTAGCAACAGGACGCTTGGTAAGTGTCAGGGGAGAGTAGGGGATCACAAGCACTGGGGTATGATGCGTACAAATCAAAGCTCTCGTTCCAGTATGGGTTGAGGGTCCGTTTCGACACAGACGTCGTCTTGGTCTGTTCGCTGTTGATAGTAGCAACAGCAAACGGGTCAGGGAAGCCTGCGCAGAGAAGAAGAACGATTCGTTAGCGGATTCGGGAATGAGAACGCTATGAGAGCCAAAGAGATCGGAGAACCGACGAAGAAGACGCGATAGGAAGAGAATGAAAATGACTTACGGAATACGTCACGCTTGTACAGACCATCGGCGGCGATGACTGCAAAGGAGAAAGTCAGAATGAAGGCAAAGAAGTTAAAAGACAAGCACGGTCTTGGGGGGGCTGAAGAAGCTGCAGACGCGTGCGTCCGGCGGGGAGCATACTCGTAACGCGAAGATTGGGCTGGCTGGAGTTTGAGAAGGAAGGTTAGTTTCAGGAGATCTATCGCCAAGCAATATACATTCTTGTAGAACGAAGCCGAAGGCCCCCCTGATGCCATTCAGGGCGGACATGAGGTGTGGCTGTGGGCAAGGCTGAAATGGAGGAGCAAATGGTGCGACTTACGCTGGAAGCCCAGCATCCATCCGACTGGTGCTCATAGCGAGATAGGTGCAGCAGATGCAGCTGCCAACAACAAAACAGAATACCTATGCTTAAGAGTTTGTGCGTGGCCTTTGAGATGATACTCGACACACGTGGGCGGCCCTCAGGTCGACGATGTGCTCACGAGCGAGATACGCCGAGAGGCGTCGACGTCGGAAGGATGGGTCGAGCGACGCTGGGCGCAGAGAACAGGATGTCACGGAACGTAAGATGCAATCGAAAGCGGAGAATAGAAAATGCCGGACGAAGCAGGCAGCAAACAAAGGCTCCCCCACTTTCTGCAGGATGCTGGTCGAAGAACCGGAGACAAGAGTCGTCGAACTCGTCGAACCGCACAGAGACTCACGAGCGCCGCCAAATAGGGAATGCAGAAGCCAACGGATGCAAACCAAAAGGGATTCGAATCGTGGATTTCTTGAGTCGGTGGACGAACACGAGGACGTAACGGGAGGGTTTCTGCAAAGGCGTGTGTGGAAAGTCGGCAGGCTGCCCGATAGCGTTTGAGGCTGTGCTATTTTCAGGACCTGCGCCTCCCTTCTACTTCTCGACTTTGGTTTTGGTGTTTCGCTGCGTTGATTCCACGCCAGCAGTCGTAGTGGAGAACGTGCCGGAGTCTCGGGCTTGGCCTGCGGTTGGCTGTTGGGCTGGATTTGGACAGATTTTAACGAAGACCAGGTCGGGCGATCTGGAATATGGGGGTCGAGGAGAGGTGAGAAACTGCGTGGCGGATGCTAAGCAGCGATGGCGAGTGGCGAATGAGGCGAGCGACGAGCGAAGAGCGGAAGCCGGCGAACGGGAACCCGAAGAACGACGGGCGAACGAGACAGGGCGACACGAAAGCGAGCAACGACGACGTAAAATAAGACGCCAAAAACGAGACCGGCGATTCTTAATCGTAGCGGCCTCGGGATTTGTCACGGGTGGCAGGTGACAGAAGGATACAGGATACAAAATAAAAATGGCAAGAAGACAGACACAAAGGGCGCGCGACGGGAAGAACAGGGGCCTCAAAAGCGAATGAGAAAAAAAGGCTTTGAAGTCGAGTGGTTGGAGGAATGGCGGTTTCGATTTGACGGCGCACGCCGAAGGGGCGGAGACGAGGGAGGAGCGCGGGCACAGCGAGCGAAGAGCGGCGAGAAAGCCAAGAAAGACGAGGATGGGCAAGGATGCAGAGACCAACAGGGCAGGTGCGACAGGCCGACCATAGCCCTTCCAGCAAAGGGCGCAGAGGCGTCAGGCAAAACTCGTAGAGGCAGTGATGGCAAAAGAGGGGCAGCGTAAGAAACGGAGTAATACGCAGCCAGGCCGCGCATCAGTAACAGGCCATGGCACCAGCGCCGGTCTAGGCGCGGCCGAGGCCTCGGGCAAAATGCATGGTGGATTTGCAGTGAGTGAGGGGCAGCGCAGGGAAGCAGCGAGCAGCAACCATTGTGCGAGCACGCCTGTAATAGTGCAGATGGCCATTTTGCTGGAGCAGGGGATAACGTCAGCCTGCCTAATCAGGAGAGAAGGAGCGAGTTTCAAGGGCCCTAGTCCGGCAAGAAGGAGGGGCACGCGACTGCCACAATGGACGTGCGCGCTCAAGTTCGCTTGGTCACTCGCTGTGCGCTTTCCGACTGGTATCTGAGCAGCTTATTTTTGTCACCTAAGCGCTCACAGCGTTCCTTCCAGTTCGCGAAAGCTACGTGATGTGGAGGTATCTTACTTAACACGGATGTTGTAATCGGAAAGAGATAGCTGCAGATACGTAGAGAGAGCCTTTCCTGCAGCAATAGTAAACCAGGCCCCTGGTAAGCTATCTTGCCTCTGCACCTGTCGCATTACAGGCCCGTCTATTTGCAATTGCATGAGGTAGAAATGGACAGTATGCCAAACCTAGATCTTCAGCCAGAGCGACGGACGCATTGCAATCACATGGAGGGAAAGGCTAGATAGCCATGAGCCATGACAACGCGAGAAACTTCTTCCAGAAGACCTTTTTTTTTCTCCTTCTTGGATGTTCTATTCTTATCATACAAATTGGGAGAGAACGCAGCGGTGGCGTGTGTTTTCCTTAGTATCTTAACGTGGAAAAGAAAGAAGGCAAGCAAGTAAACAGAGAACAGACACAAAGAAGACACAAAAGGCGTGGAAACTTCGCCATGATCGCGACGGCCCGTGAAAAGAAGAGCCGCTACAAATAGCGAGAATCCGAACTGATTTCCCCTTTCAGTATGGAGCAAAGCCCCGCCCGCGGCCCCGGTAACCTCCGCGGTAGCCGCCCCGAGGCGGGAAGCCACCTCGGCCCCCGTAGAAACCCCGACCTCCGCCGCGGGGAAATCCTCCTCTGCCGCGGCCGCGGCTCATGCCTGGAACGTTTGTTCGCTTGGGAACGACCTAAATAGTAGAAGACGGCCGTTAGTCTTCCCGCATAGCATCGAGCTGTATGGAGAACAGCAGCACACCTTAATGTTCCGCCCTTTGAAAACGCTCTCGTTCAGCACTAGTGCCTGCGCAACCAGGCTGGGCTCCGAAAATTCAACATAAGCATAGCTGGGAGTCGTAGTGTCAGCGTCGGCATCACGCGTTAGCCTGTTCCTCGTCACAACGACAAATGGCGGAACGTACCCCTTTGGCTGGCCAGTGAACTTGTCAAGCAGGATCGTCACTCTGTTGATAGAGCCGCAGCTTTGAAAGTGTGCCTGGATCTCCTCTGGCGAGGCGGAGTAGTCGACGTTGCCGACAAAGATGCTCCGCGAGTCAACATCTTCTTTGTTCTCCGAGAGCTCTTGGCTCTGATGATCGAGGTCTTTTTGCATCTCACGGAGCTTGGCGGCCTCCTCTTCCATCTCGGCTACGCGGCGTTTCATGGCCGAGATTTCCTCCTGCTCGACCTCCTTCGTCAGGATTCTTTTTTTCTTATTTTCCTCTCTTCTCCTTGTCTCTCTGATTCTTGGTCTCGTCTGAGACTCCCTCCTCTTCACCGCGATATTGTAGCTCTCACCTCATCGTTACCGCTAACGTCAAAAGACTTCTCAAGCGACTCGGTCGTCGGCTCCTCTGGCTTGGTATCCGCCATGGTGCAGTTTTTTTTCTCTTCTTTTTGTAGCTTTTCTTTTCTTAATCTTCAGTTTTCGCCTTTGTTGATATCTTCAAACTTCGCGAAGAAGATGCGCTTCCTGAATTCGGTGGAAGTAGATTGCGCCCCTTGGGTTGGTCGGGAATCTGCTGAGGGGGGAAACGTCAGACCCAGCACTTTTATAGAAACATAAACAGCTAAAAAAGCAATCCGTCATAAGGCCCAAAGAGCTGCATATGCACAACCTAACGGGTCGGCCCAAGAAGAATAGCACGGCTTGGGCACGTCCGTTTTCGTCGCAACAAAGAGCCAACGGAAGCCCCCATGCTCAGGCACCTTGCCAGGGCATGAGAACGGTGCCCAGCCAGTCGTGTCGGTTCGGAAGAAAGGCGTTTCTCAACAAGTATTCACACTTACGTATGTATTCCGCAATCAAAGCTCCCCGAAAAAAGAATGTCGAGTGGTGTCGTGGGCGATGGTTGACAGAAGAGTCGGACTGGCTGGGTAGATTACGACAACCAAAAACTTTATGGCGCCGCGGCGGACAAGACGCGACGGCGATAAGATAAGGTCACGTGCATATATGTAGCGTTCTTGGCCAAGCTCACTTACTGAGTAATAGCTCTACTTTAAATGAAGGAGTTGAAGCCCAAGTAATTTACTCCGTAGTTCTCCCGCACCTCTTCCACGCAAGGCAAGCTTTTGGAGAGTTACTATAAAGTCGAAGGACAAACTCAATAGACATCTCCAATGACCGGCTCTGGTCAAATAATCTAACTTTCATTTGCCTTTTCATGTTTTGCTCTTTATTTTATTTTCGATTAAAGCTACGTTTGTTTTTAGCTAGAGGTTTTCATGTCCGTGTTTTATAATGCAATGCGAAATCATACGCTCGTACAAGTCTGCAGGCTACCAAAACTAAATGGGTTCAGGAACAAGTCTTGGTTAAACAAAGCTTAACTGTGAAAGTAGAGCGATGGCTACTTCTATCATGTTCTATCAGCGAGCTTTTGCTACTTCATCCTGTGGTCATATTATATTTAATGTTGCTAGTATCTTACCTTTTTATTAGCAGTTTTCCTGCTGGGAGCCCAACGTTTCCCTCAAGACCTCACAGTGGCCTGAAATAAAACGCACTCAACTCGCCATAGTAGACAATGCGAGCCGTGTTCTCGAAGTTTAACTATGCCAGGAGGGCCGCCAGTATTACATTAACAAACCTGGCCACACAGGATAATCTTGGCCGTGTCGAATGTTTATCAAGTTGTCGAGGTTGCAAGAGAACGCCGATAGCACCTGTCCGAATTTGAAACCTGGCGAATATCTGCGTAGGTGGCCTGTTTTATATTCGACAATACTGTCACAAGCCCACTTATAAATCCATCTAACAGAGAGCTATTACGCGGCAAGGCTACATGCAGCTCATCTCAGAGATTCGAGTAATTATCGAGGGAATTGAAGGGAAGAAACATGGCGAAGAAAGATGACGTAATATGGGCAGCAAGCTGTTTCGCCAGCCTTTCAGGACCGTTTCAGGCCCGATTTAGGCACCAGGCTTCGCTCCATGCCTGTTCGGCCACGCCTGGGATACTGGGAAGGAGCTGCCGCTAGCTCGGCGCCTGGCCCTGTACCTCGCGGGCTGCCCCGCAACAGCGACGTGCCCCTCCCCAAACAAATGCCCCCCTTTTTGGCATCTAACATCCTGCGGCCGCTGCGGCGGAGCTCACGTCAGAGCTTCTAGGGAAATTCACAAGAGCACAAAAGCACGTCTTTCCAGGCAGCAACTTTTCATCGCAGCCCTTTCTCAACGGCCTGGTTTTATATTGGCCGACATTTCTCTATCCTGCTCCAAGTAGCAGAACAGGCAAAATCGAAAGAGGAAGAGATATAACAGCAACAAATTGAACATGGCTACCATTGCCGTCGATAAGATCCTGGCGGCCTCTCCGGTAACAATCCGCGGCCAGCCGACACCGCTCTCTGCTGATTCAAAGGGCCAGCGCATAGCTTATGCGGTGAGTACTACGTCGGGAGACACGCACGCGGAGCTTCAGGATGCCTGGCTTCTGATATGGACGAGGTGGAGCTATGACGACGCATGTGTAGCACTTCTGATTCTAACTCCCCCAACAGTCTGGTAAATCCATCTTTGTCCGGTCCATTGAAAACCCATCAGACTGCAAGCAGTACACGGGGCACACAGCAGCGACCACCGTGGCACGGTTCTCCCCATCGGGCTTCTACATTGCCAGCGGCGACGTGTCCGGTAAGGTCCGCGTGTGGGATGCCGTAGAGGCCGTCAACACCAAGGGCGAGTACCCGATCATCTCTGGGCGCATAAACGACATTGCCTGGGACGGTGACAGCCAGCGCATTATTGCCGTCGGCGACGGCCGCGAGCGGTTTGGCCACTGCATCACAGCCGACAGCGGCAACAGTGTGGGCGAGGTTAGTGGCCACAGCAAGATCGTCAATGCCGTGGCCATACGCCAGCAGCGGCCGCTGAGGGCCGCGACGGCGTCCGACGACGGTACAATGTGCTTCTTGCACGGCGCGCCTTTCAAGTTCAACTCCAAGGCCGACGGCCTGCACAAAGGCTTCGTGTTTGGCGCCGCCTTCTCTCCCGACGGAAGTACGCTCGTTACTGTCGGCGCTGACCGTCGAATCCAGCTGTACGACGGAAAGACGGGTCAGCCGACGACTGCGGTGGGCGGCGGTGACGATGCGCACACGGGCAGCATCTTTGCCGTCTCCTGGGCGACCGATTCCAAGCGCATCGTCACGGCGAGCGCCGACCAGACTATCCGCGTCTGGGACACGCAGTCTGGCAAGTCGCTACAGACCTGGCGGTTGGGAGGCTCGTCGTCCGTGGCGAGCGTCCCTGACCAGCAAGTGGGCGTGGTATGGCCGAATGGCCGCAGCGACGATCTGATCATCAGCATCAGCCTGAGCGGCGACCTCAACTACTTCAAGCTCGGCCAGGATGAGCCCGTGCGCGTCGTCTATGGTCACAATAAGTCCATCACGGCTCTTGGCGCCGAATCAGATGGGAAGGGCCGAGGTTTGTGGACCGGCAGCCTTGACGGCCGCGTGTGCTACTGGGACTTGGCTAAGGGTGAGGCGCAGGTTGTTGACGGACAGGGTCACACCAACCAAGTGACGCAGTTTGCCGCCCTGCCGCGCCTCGGCCAGACATACAGCGTGGCGTGGGATGACACGCTTCGCATTGTGGATGAGGGCGCCCGCACATTCACGGGCTCCGACGGTATCAAGCTAGACGGCCAACCCAAGGGTGTTGCTGCCACGGCCGACGACTATGTCTTTGTCGCTCTGGCATCGGAGAAGATTGCCATCTACCTCAAGGGAAAGCTGGTCGGCGAAGTTGCCACGGCCGACTACACTCCCACGGCCATTGCGGCACAAGGGTCTTTTGTGGCCGTCGGCAGCAGCTCCGAGCCGGTTGTCTTGATCTACAAGCTGGACGGTAGCAACTCGCTTAAGCTGACTGAAGCATTACGAAACTCAACGTCGACGATCTCGGCGCTGGCCTTCTCTAAAGATGGCAAATATCTGGCGGCGGGCAACTCCAGCGGCAAGATTCTGGCCTACGAGACGTCGTCGTGGAAGGTGGTGACAGACCGGTGGTCGGCACACACGGCACGCGTCACGTCCGTCGCCTGGAACGGCGCGGGAACGCACGCCGTCAGTGGCGGCCTCGATACGAATGTATTTGTTTGGAGCCTGGCGAAGCCCGGGAACCGCGTGAAAGCTCTGAATGCACACAAGGACGGAGTGAACGGTGTCACATGGGTCGAGGATAGCAAAAAGGTGGCGAGTGCCGGCATCGATGCGGCCGTGAAAATCTGGACAGTATCGGGGCTGCAGTAGCCAGTAGAAAGAACCGGTGAGAATAGAGCGGACGTGTTGTGTAAGAGTGACAGCGTTTTACAATAGAGAGTGGCATGGAAGCAATACAATTGAATACACAGACACGTCTCTTTATCATGACAATATGACATACAGAATCGTTCGCACAGCCGTCCACAAAACTTTGGGTATCCTTAATTTCCACAAATCCGCCAGGCCTTGATGCCCGTCATCAATCAAACACGGCACAACTTTCACTTGTTCCCGCTCCCGCAAGACCGGCCTTCCTCTCTGCTTTTCAGTCCAGACGTAGCAAATTCGGTTCTGGAGTCGTCGTGCCAGGTCCCTGCCCCGCGTACATGGCCGTCCAGTCAAACAGGCTACACCGCTCGTCCTCCGGTGTTGGAAATACTGGTTCTTGGTAAAGAGGCAGGATGTCTATCTGTGCCTGTGCTTTATTATTTTGCAATTGTGCGACGGCGTCAGCTAGGTGTCTGTTCTTGTGTTAGCATTGTTTGTAAGAAAATAGAGGAGAATTACAAGATAAATGCCCACCCTAGCTCGCCTTTCACTGCCCAGCCAGCTTCGTCTACTGCGTCGGCCAGCTCCTCCTGGTGATTCCCAAGCAGGTCTGGGTTGGCCACAACTATCAGAGGAACGTCACACCGCGCAGCATCCAAAATGGACCCTGATCCAGCGTGCGAGATCATGGCGCCCGGGGGTCGTCGTGATTCGCCGCGACACGGGAGCATTAGAGAGGTTATGTCGGTTGTGTAGGAAACGGCCTGGATGACGGGCCACCTGGCCTTCGCACTGCCGTGATTTATGGTTCTGTCTTCTGGCGCTTTGGATGGCAGCCCAAGAGATTCGATCTGCTTTAGCGCCCAGTCGTGGTCAGGCCCTGTTTGGACCACGAGCTCGTCAAAACCCTGGGAGCCAAGGTACTCGAGAAATTCTGGTTCGAGAACCTCCCGTAGCAGCTTTAAAAAACTCGCCGTGGCTCCAACCGTGACAAAGCATCTTCGGCCTTCCATCTTCTCGACCTTGGACTGCTGGGTTTCCATCTAGTGTTCCACGTGGCTTGGTTGTTGGCCTTTCTATGACTGAGTATGTATTAAATAAAGGGAGAGAAAAATCAAATCAAGGGGTCTTTCCGTAACTATATTCTCATACATGAGAGAGTGTCAAATAATTTAAAACGCGAAACAATTGTATAGTGTTCATGTATGAGAACCATATGCGGCGATGCTGAGTTGTCCGGAAGTGAGTCGGAAGTTCAGTGGAGGAGGTCGAATTATTGATGAAAAGGTATTTACGTAATCATTCGGGCGGCTCTCTTGAACAAAAGCAGTTTAGCGCTTCTACCCTCTCCAGAGTCGCGGGAAAAAAAATAGCCTCCTAAAAAATTAGTGCACGACGAAAAGCAACAGTTTTTAACATTCGACTTTGGCAGCAAAATTTCTGTCGGCGCGGCACCCACAAACGGCGACAATTGGTGTCATCTCTGCATCAATTGAAGAGAGGAGAAAAAAGAAGAATGGCTAGCGCGGCCAAGTCATTGCAGCTCGGCATGCGCCGATGCTGTGCTGCCGCAACGGCGACGACAACTTCGACCTCCAACAAAATCGCAGCGCCGGCCCCGGCGGCAGCAGCAAGAGCACGGTTGGCGGCGGCAGCCCGGATACGATGCCTATCGAGCACGCCACGACGAAACGCCGCAGACGGCGCCTCGAAGGGCTCCGGCAAAGACCAGCTTGAGGCCTGGGAAGTGGAGATGCTGGCCAAGGAGGTGGCGGCCGACCGGATCATGACTATCGCCGACGCGATGCGGGCGCCGCTGCCGGCTGCGCAGCGGAAGGCGTTAAAGCCATCAAGCCCGCTAAACCACGAGCAAGAAGAGCGGGTTCTAACAGACATGCGGCGGACGCTTGCACTGGGCCGCCGCACCGAGTTGAAGAAGCGCGACATGTTCTGGAATGATGAAGAATTCGACCCGGAGATGGTCACCAAAGACTCAGCCGAGGACGATGTCCTCGGCAACGACATCACCAGCATGGCCCACGGCAAACTCGAGGAGATCCGTGAGCGGCGGCACTATGCGCGTATTGCCGCGTGGGAAATGCCCCTTCTAGCGAGTGAGCCTAATCCCAATGTCCGAGCCGTGCTCCTTTTCTTTCCTTCTTTTTTTTCGACTTGCCTCTCTAACTTTTGAAGAACTTGCAAAGCCATTCGAGCCCCCAGCTGCCGACATGTCCCTCCGGTTCCGATTTACATCCTACATGGGCGAGTTCCACCCGGCCGAGAAGAAGGTCGTGGTCGAGTTCTGCCCAGCCGACCTCGACCTGACCGAAGTGCAGCAGAACAAGCTCAAGAAGCTGGCCGGCGTGCGATACAACCCGGAGACGGAGATCGTCCGCATGAGCTGCGAGATGTTTGAGCACCAGGCACAGAACAAGCGCTACCTCGGCGACCTTGTCGAACAGCTGATTGCAGAGGCAAAGGTACGGTGTCCCTAGGTGGCAGCCCCGTTTTCTTAAGAACGAACAAACCCTAACACCTTTTCTTTCTCTCCTGTCTAGGACCCCAAAGATACGTTCGAAGACATCCCGCTCGACACGCGGCACCATACGTTCAAGTACAAGCCCAAGTTCCCCAAGGAGTGGCGCATGACAGAAGAGCGGCGGAAAGAGCTCCAGGCCGCCCGCGCGCAGTCTTTCTTGTTGGATCAGAAGAAGACGACCGAGGGCACGCTTGTCGACGGTGCCCAGCGCGTCCAAGCGGCCCTGGCGGCTCCTGCGCGGGGCTCCGCGAAGGACAAGGTAGCCGAGCTTGTCCGGCTGCGGCCCAGCGGCGCGCAGTCTCCTCTCAGGCGATGAAGAGCGAGACGAGACGAGACTGCTGCTTGCGGTTGCACAGCATGCCGGCCGAAGGGCGTGTGACTTGACGTGTTCCGGATGTAAATATCGTCTTAGACAAATGATGCTAGTTGTATGAATATTAGTCGATGAACTCGTTGGTTCGAACATCGCACGCATTGGCCCGCGTAATGTTGCTGGCGATCTCTGGCAAACGACGTCCGACGCCGCAAAGCCCGTCGGAATGCTTCCGTAGTATCGGCGATGCATTTTACGAAACGAAATCTGCGAAGCTGCCCCCTGTTCAATTCTTTTCTTCCCACTTGCCGATTTGTTAGCCACAGCTTGCCCAGCTTCTCCGCTCATGACTTCTTGGCCAACCCTCCCCTTTCTGCATTGTGACGCACTGAAACCCGGGATGCATATAAAACAGGCCGTCCCAATCGTCTTAGAGTTGGGAAGAGCTAACGGGCCAAACCCAACAAGCGCCATCTCCGTTTTAAGCAAGTGCCTCGGCAGCCTGTGAAGGACCGTGGTCTTGTGGGGTAATACGGAGCAACTGCTTGCCTCCTCTTTCCAAGCTTCATTTCAATTGTTGCTTCTTCTTCTCCACGTCGAGTTACCGTTTCTTATCTTCCGTTCTTTTGACCATCTCAGAAGCTTATTTTTGCATCGCCATACTATCAGCTGCGCAGCTCGTTCTGCGCCTGTCAGCATTCTATTTCGGGAGCGACCCTGTCGCGTATTAGCGCTCCACATTTCAAGCTAAGGAAGTTACGTCAAGATACCGTCAAGATAGGTGAGAAATCACCATGGCATCGAAAAGCATCGATATCGCGCCGTTCGCGTCCACGGACCCGGGCAGCATCCAGGGGAAGTGCGCCCGTGTGGCTGCGACATTCCGCACCAACCGGACCAAGGACCTCGAGTGGCGCAAGGTGCAGCTGCGCAAGCTGTACTGGGCCACCGTCGACTACACGCCGCAGCTGACCGAGGCGCTGCGCCGGGACCTCAACAAGTCGCCGTACGAGTCTCTGATTACCGAGATCGACTTTGTCAAGAATGACTGTCTTTTCCTGCTGTCCCAGCTGGACAAGCTCGCCGCTGACGAACCGCTCGGCTCGCCGGACATCCCGCTTCACTTCTACGTGGCCGGCATGCGCACCCGCAAGGAGCCGCTGGGCGCCGTGCTGATTATCGGTGCCTACAACTACCCGGTCAATCTTCTCCTCTGTCCTCTTGTCGGTGCTATCGCGGCCGGCTGCACGGCCGTGGTGAAGCCGTCCGAGGTGGCGCCCAACGTCGCCATGGTCCTCCAGGAATTGATCGAGACGCGTCTGGACCCAGAAGCCTATGCCGTGGTCAACGGCGCTGTCCCTGAAACCACAGCGCTGCTCGACTTCCGCGACCCCAGCGAGCTGGGAGAGATTGATGAGGTAGAGCGCGGCTGGGCCAAGATTTTCTATACGGGCGGACGGCAGGTGGCGCGCATCGTCGCCACGAAGGCAGCCGCTACGCTGACCCCCGTAACCCTCGAGCTGGGCGGGCGCAACCCGGCCTTTGTGACAGCGAACACGGACGTGTCTCTGGCCGCGAGGCGCCTTCTGTGGGGAAAGACGATGGGTGCCGGCCAGGTGTGCATGTCGCAGAACTACGTTCTCGTGCAGCGGAGCGTCGTCGATGCCTTCATCCAGGGCCTCAAGGATGCCCACGCGAAGACGTTCCCCAAGGGTGCGCGCGAAAGTGAGCTTGCTCACATTGCCAACGAGCGGCACTTCCTGCGCCTGAAGAAGATGCTTGACGAGACCAAGGGGCGCATCGTCGTGGGCGGCGACCTGGACCAGAAGTCGCTGTTTATTGAGCCGACCGTCGTGCTGGTGGATTCCGTCCACGACCCCATGATCCAGCAGGAGAGCTTTGGTCCCATCTTCAGCATCTTGCCGGTGGATTCGCTTCCCGAGGCGATCCGTATTGCCAACCAGGTCGACCCGACGCCGCTTTCCCTGTACAGCTTCGGCAGCAAGGAAGAAAACGCAAAAGGTAGTGCTGATTGCTAATGTGTACTTCCCGTTTCTTTCACTAACAGTTTTATGATAGTCCTGCGTGAGGTGAACTCCGGAGGCGCCTCGCTTAACGACTCATTCATGCATGGTACCCCCAGCACGGTGGCCTTTGGCGGCGTCGGCCATTCTGGCACGGGCGCTTACCGGGGCCGGGCCTCCTTTGACGTGTTCACGCACCGGCGCAGTGTGGCTGACACGCCTCGCTGGATGGAGGGCCTTCTGCGCGTGCGCTACATGCCGTACGAATGGAGCCAGCGGCGCATGGTCGACATGTTTGCCCTGAAGCCTAACTTTGACCGCAGCGGCAACGTCAACAAGGGCCTGGTCTACTGGGTTCGCATTGTCCTGGGTCTTGGCGGCCGCAACGCCCAAGGTGCGTTCCTCCGGTGGTGCAGCTGTATTGTTGTCCTCCTTGCCGCCTATGCAGTGCGTGACCGGCAGGGATTGTTGACATTTATTCAATCTCCAAGAGCTTGAGGCAGAGAAGCTGAACGGCGCCACCTGATTCGAAGAAACCTGGTTTTGCAAAACCATGCACTCTCGACCTATTTCGAGATCACGCTGGACTTCATATGTATTGTATATTTAAAATGGCCCTTTGTAACTTGCTTGCTTAGCTGAGGAAGAAACAACTGGAGCTGAGATTGGGTACGGATATGTGTTCTATTTTTATTTTCTGGTATGGAAGTTTGGGATAATTATTTCAAAATTGGTACTGCAAACTAATCGAGGAAACATGGAAATGAGTTGCTTTAAAACAGATCAATCTGAACCTCAGTATATAAAACAATTCGCACAAATATGAAGCATCCTTCAATCAAGTACCGGTACCGCTTGAACGCATCCAACTTCGCGTATATGCGCTGGATACACACACATAGACAAACACGCGCATATGAATTTGCGGATATAAACAAAACTGCCCAGTCTCAGAGCCCCTTTTCGAAATGCTCCTTATAAAGTAAAAGGCACACCTGCCTCGAATGAACAGCGTCTCTCCTCGCTCACTTGAGATTAAGTATCCGGCTGCGCAGCGCCTGCACGCTCTGCGTCTCCTGAACGAGCCGCCGCTTCTCGGCCACCAGCTCGATCATGCGGCGCATGTAGCGCGCCTCTTCGTCGACTAGGTCCAGCTCGGCCGCTAGCTCGGCAAGCTTGGCGTCGAGTTGCTCGATTGTCGACGGTCCCGAGACCTGTGTTGGGAGGCGCACAGCAGCGGCGGCGACAGCAGTCGGGATGGCGATCTGAGCTGCAGGCGCAGGAGGAGGGGTGTCAGGAGGAATGACAACAGGGAGGGCATCGACGGCGTGGTCAGCCTCGTGCACGGTATTTGACGCAGTTGTTGTAGGGGCACTGGCGACCGTGGCTGATGCAGAGGTGCTGGTGATCGTAGTCGTTTGAGTGGACGTCTGTGTTGGTGCTTGTGCCGGAACCTGTGCCTCGGCCTGGACGCCGGCTTGGGTCTGAGCGTGTGCTGCCTGATCTTGGGGCGGAACTCCCTCCGCCGGGCCAGACGCGCTCTCGTTCCAGCTGCGCACAAGCACGAGACCCTTGAAGTCATCTAGCTTAATGCTCTGAAGCCTGTCCTTATCTAGGTTCAGCGGGTCTCTGCCAGGCTTTTTCGGGTCAAAGAACACGCGCAGATCACGCGCCTCTTTTTGCTTGGTGTCCTTGTCTTCTGGATCGGCTTCGTGAAGGCCCTTTCGTAGGATCTTCAACCGGCTGAGGGGGTTGTTGCTGCCGCCGCCGTTGTCACTGTTGCTGCCGTCGCTGCCCGCTTTCCCTAGGCCGTGTATCTTGGCCCAGTCCGAAGGCTGCGTGTGGACGTCGCCCGTGATCTTCAGCAAGCACTGGAACGGCTCGTCTCTCTGCGTGCTCTCCCTCTGCAGCAGCACGGCCGTGCGGAAGAAGCTGGGCACGCCGCTGCTGGTCTGCTTGTTCTCGTGCAGCTCCCAGATGGCGCTGTCCGGAGTGCGTCTGCCATCGGCCCGCTGCCCCAGCGCCCTGACCAGGCCCTCGATCCACACGTGGTCCTCGATCTTGCGCGAGTCCGTCTGCTGCCACTGGTATGACAGCGTGCCCGTCGCCGGACCCACAGAGCCCTGCAGCGACGGACTGATGGTGTGGCTGCGCTGGCGGTCCACCGACGTGGTGCCGGTGGTCCAGCGGTTGGACGGCGCGATGGCCAGCACGGTGCCGGCCGTGAACGTCAGCGTGATCGAGGCATCGCGGAATCGGCGGCTGCGGCTGCGCGGACAAAAGGCAAACTGCAGCACGAGCAGCGTCGCCGGCTGCGCGTCGACCTCGGCCGTCAGCGTGCCGTGCACAAAGGCCTCGATGTAGCACTGGATGGTCAGCGCGTCGACACCCACGTCCTCGTCGACCACGAGACCGCCGCCATTCGGCGTTTCGCCGCCGAGACTGGTCCCCTTTAGAGTGAACTTTGTCTTCAGCTGCGCGGTTGCGGTGTCGGCGCCGTATCCACCGTAGGCGTCGACGAGGTCGAAGACTAGGACGTCGCTCCCTCTTGCATGCTCTTCCATGGTCGCTGTATTTCGATAACGCTGTGCTTTCTCTCCCTCTCGCTATTGTGCCAAACGTCTGCTCGTTAACTATCCACGTTTGACCGTTTTTGCCTCATCCTAGCAGAGGTCGGAACAGACGCCTTTTTGAAGCCGCCCACAAGGCTGACCATCCTCGCGCGCTCACAATAATTAGCTGCCCAGATTTGGCGAGTGCATATTAACAGGAGGCTGCAGCTCGGGAGGGGCCTGTACGCACAGTCGCCGTGCATGTCCGTGGCTGGACTGGCCACGGAAACCCGCCATTTCGTCTTCATGGGTGTGAATCCTTCCGGAAAAATTACATACTGGGTTGAAGGGGCGCAGCACCGCCTGTTACTGCCTCGTATGTTCCACCACCTATACATATCCAGCCGGGACTGCACAATGTGCAAAATGCAAGCATGAGGCTCTGCAGGAGGTCAGATACGTAACTGTCCTGAATATCCAGCCATTTGTCTGGTTGCTCATAAACATCCATGCGCTGGGATTTCAAAATGGGAGCTGGGGTCAAGAACCAGGCGGTTGCTCCGAGCTGAGTTGTGTGAAGCTCCTTCATCGCCACAGCCCCGGGCAAACCGGATTCGCTACTCGAACTCATCCCATGCATGCATCCACAAAGCAACCTCGGACAAGGTCTCTGATGACGGGGTGTTATGAGGACGAATTTAACGGCGGGGAGAAGGAGAGGGTGTTGTGCCCCCAAGTATCTTACTCCACCAGAAAGCAAGGTCGTGGGCCGTCCCGCATCTAGCAATGCTAGCTCCTTGGAGAAAGCAGGGAGTCGAGCATTTCCAACCCCCCTACTCCGTACAGTCGGTCGCACTCGTCAAGGAAGATGCAGCTGCTGAGATCATCTTCCGGATGCCAGCGGACAGCTAAACTTGACCCTGAATGAGCATACGCACACTGAAAAACGTTGGAATCAGCGGCCGCTCCGCTGCAAGCGGCTATAATTCTAGGCCTGTAACCCTTTAATTCCAACACAATCAATAGAATCAATGAATCTTATATATATCTAGGTCGGCTGCACGTAGTACGTAGGTACTACAGTTTATAAGCCTCATAAATTGTCCAGTTGAAAGTTGAAGTGACAGTGATTGCACACTGAAGAAACCATCGTTATTAGTTGGGCAGGTAAGCACGAGTCCTACACAGTACATGGGATGCCTTTCATATTGAACGCCGACACATCGTCCTCGGCTTTCGTAATTTACTGTAGACATCCTTCCTGTCATGTCTCTTTCCCACCATTGTGCAGCATAGTCGGCTGTCTTGATATCCCGCCTAGGGGTGGCACGGAACTGATGTAGTCCTCCGGCATCTTTTCTAGAAATTTGGAAACCCTGTCCTCCAGCGCACTCATGCGCTTGTCCCCAAACCTGCTGTGGTTGAACCCTTTCCCTCCTGGAAGCGCAGAGACAGGCAGCCACTGGCCCTCGCCGGCGGCAGTGGCTGCGGCACCGCCATCTGGGTATAGGCTGTCGAGTGCGCTCTTCATCCCGCCGTATGTCCTGAGATAGTCAATGTCATTCCCGCCGGCCCCGGCAACCCTAGAACAGTGAAGAATCATTGCTGCCAGCCCAGAAGCCAGCGCACAGGCCAACGAGCTCCCGCTCTGCTTGCGCCGCTCTCGCGTCGACCGGACGGCCAGGGGGCCTTCCATTGGCGCCAAAAGTATGGGTTGAAGAGGAGTCGGCTGGACGGGCTGCACCGTCTCCACGTGAATGTCGAGATCGACTCCCGGCAGCAGGTATGTGCACGACTTATCCTTCGCGTCGATCCAGTCCCAGCGCTTGCCGTTGCGGCCGGCGGCCCCTATGCAAAAAATGTTCTCCTTGGCGAGCTGGTACGGGTAGGTCTGGTTGTTGGCGTCCTCGGCGCCTTTGTCGGGGTTGGCGCAGAAAATCAGGATGTTCCTGTCCAGGGCGGCACGGACGGCCAGGGAGAGAGACCTCCTGACATCTGACGGCATGTTGTCATCGATTGCCCAGCTCATTGATATAATATCGACTTCCTTGCCAATCGCCCACCAAATAGCCTGCTCTGTTAGAACTGTTGTCTGTATCTGAAGAAAGGGAAAAGGAGACAGAAGGTTGGAAGGCACAACTGCATCATACATCAATGACGGACTGGACGGTGAAAGTCACTTTTTCGTCACCGGTGGCCAGCCCGGGGACCACAGGATCTAGCTTAGCAACGCACAGCTTGACGTTGGGGCACATGCGGCGTATATACCAAGCCATGATGGTGCCGTGGCCTGTCTTGGAGCTGTTGTATTTTGGTGACGTGGTCACCCGGGGGACTTTGCTCTGCGTCTCTGTCTTCGGCGCCGGCCACGATCGGCCGCAAAGTATGTTGTCGTCGAGGCCGCGGTAGCTAGACTTGACACCGTCATCTATCAGAGCCACCTTGACCGGTGCTTTTGAATCGCCCTGTCGATATCGCTGTCAGCCGTCTGTCTCTTGCGGCAAGTATATGCATTGTAGGCTTGCACACACCTTTCCGACCAGATCCATAAACGTGGCAAACTGGTCCATGCTGTTAAGCCACTCATTCCTAAACAGCCGTGATGGTTAGACGAATCTTCTTCTCACTGGGTCCTGTTGATTGAGAAAACCAAAAGATCTTTGGACGGCCTGACATACGTTTCGTGATCGTTTGCACTTGAGGAGCTGTCTCCGTCATCGTGTCGCTCACTCCGTGCCTCGACCATGGCAAAATCAACGGCCTTCAGCTGTATCTTATTGACTTCAAAAAAATTCTTCTTGATTGTGGTTTTGAATGTTTCCGCTGACGATTTCGCGTGCGCCAAAGACTCCAAGCCCTGGTGGGCAAAGAGGTATATGTTCTCGAGATTCCGGAGACGAGGCAGACCACCTGGCGCAGACCAGCTCTCGAGAACAGCGTCCAAGCCACTGCTGTAGAGGTAGAGCGTTTTCACGGTGTTGCCAGCGGCCTCCTCGATTGCAGAACACGGGATGTCCAGGCGCTGCCAGTCCCAGGTCTCGACATGTAGGTTCTTTAGGCACTCGACAATGGCCTTGTCGCTGTGCGGTCGCCATACGCTTGCTGCGGTCTGCTCTGCAAAGTCTCTCACGGACACCTGAAACACCTTTTTGACACATTGAGTTTGCTTCAGCCAGTTGAAGACTAGGTAGAGGTCAGTGTTTCCGGCGCACTCCCACTGCTCGGTGTCTTTGTATGCCTTGCTCGTCACATCCCACTCGATCTGTACATTTGCGATGGTGACGCTCTTGAGCTGACGGTCAGGCCGGTAGTGTTGGCAAAGGCTTTCGAGAGTCTTTTTTGATATTGTAATGTCCTCTAGTGGGAAATCAATCTCTTTCTCTGTTGTATATGTCCAATGGCCTCAGTCAGTATTTCGAAACTCGGTAAAAAAAAAGTCTCCTTGCAGCAAATGTAATATAATAGGCCCAATTAACGCACCGTTATTCTCCGTGTACATATACTTCCGACATAGGTCTCCGTCTTCGAATGCCCACAAACAGTACAGTTTGAGGTCGTCTTCGAGGTTGCTCAGTTTTACGTCCATGCCCGATGATAAGGCGGATGTGTCGAATTTTCTCCGGATGTAGTCCTGCCCCGACTGGTAGCTCTGCATTCTGAGCGTGGTATGTTTTGGGTCAATCATGCGCTGCTCTGCCAAGTACTGGAGCGGCGTGACTTTCTTTTTCTTGTTGTCCGCCATGAAGGCCTCACACGACGTGGCCAGCAGCTCGGGGCACATGCGGGCCAGCTTCGTGGCCCATCGGACCTTGGCCTCTGTGAAGGGCATGCTAACGGCAAGGTGCAGGCACGTCCGCCCGAAACTGTCCGGCACAGTGAAACAGGCACCCAGCGCGTCCATCACGCTCGGAGGAAATGCGATGCCCTCTTCGATGGCAGCATGCACAGCGTGGAACCGAAGACCGTTTCCCATGACGGCCACTTCTTTGAGAGACCCCAAAGCCGCGTCGAGAGCACTGCCACTGTCGCGGCTGCAGCATAGCTTCCCGGTACCGTCGGCGCCGCTACAGACCCCACCGTAGACGGCACAGACGAGATTTTCGTAATCGTCCTGGCCGTCGCTGTCGCTGTCACGGCGAAAGGACTTGACCCGGGCTTGATCGGTGCTGCTTCGTCTCTTTGGCCAGACAAGAGAGTTGACGGTGCTGTCCTTGACGCATAGATACTTAATGATGGCTTCTTTCGATGTTTTCAGCGTCTGCTGTGTAGCTGCCCCTTCTTCGGAGGACGACGAGAATATGAGACAGTGCAACGGTGTTCTCCGCGTGCTGTTAAACGCCCTGAGCAACGACGGCTCGAGCTCGAGCTCTAGGAGAAGCGAAACAAACGCTCGGAGACGGCAGAAGCTGTACTGCAGCGGGTCGTCTAGGAACTGATTGGGATCCAGTAGGGTGTGCAAGATGATGCCTTGGGAGCCCTCGGCCAACAGAAGAGACAGGTTCCACGGGCGCTCGCTGTCCGGATCGATGCCCTCCAGGAGCTCGTCCAAGACAGACTGGCGGTCCGGGGCCAGGATCTCGTTGTGAAACTTGATCGCCAGGGCCAGATGGAGCGTGTTGGCCTTCCCCTGCAGCATCTTGTTCAGGAGTGGGCCGAAGCCGAGATGCTTGGCGAGGTCTTGGGGTTTGCTTTCGGCGGGTTCGAGGCCCGCCAGCTGCTTCAACGCTGTGGACGCAGCATCCGCAGAGGTTTTCTTGTGTACCTTGCCGGCGCCGGTGCTTGAAACCGGCGTTGATCTTGCCATTACTGTCGTGGCGGCTTAGAGGGCCGGCAATGGACTACGGCAGAACAGCGGAAGCAAAATACGAGAGGCCGGAGATGTGGTGATGCGCAACCCGTGTCGCGATGCAGGGAAGAAAGAAGGGAAAAGGAAGTGTGGACGAAAAAACCGGTGAAATTGACAACTGGGAGGAACCCAATGCGAACGGAAATTGCGACACAGGAGAGGAGACCAGCCTTCTCTTCCTCGTCTTCCTCCTCTTCTTTTTCCCTCTCAACTCCACACAAACACCCAAGCCTTGTCTCGCAGCGGCCTCTCCCTGCTGCTTTGAGAATAAGCGGCTGCGCGTCTGCCTGCCCCCCGCACATACAGTATTATGGCGAAGCCCATCCTGCGGCTGCATGGTGCTGCCCACCACCACCACCACGCACCCCCCCCCCCCCCCAGACAGGGGTGTGTCGAGCGCTGATGGGCTGAGGAGTTGGGCAATGACCTGGCTCACACTTTTCTTTGATCGGCGAGGCTGTGCACAGTCCCCGTTCCCGGCCAAATTGTTCATGGCGCAAAAGGCAAAAGGTCCCAAAGACGACAACCATCGCCACTCCAGCAGGGGGGCATCTCAAAAGAACCACGTACGGGTTGGTCTATCTGACGTTGTGCTCTCTCCTACTTAGTTCTCCTCTGTTGATCTGTTTTCCGGTCCTACTTTGAGCACATTCCGCGCTATCACTGCTCACTACGATGGACTGGCCTTTGGCATCAGCCCCGTCCAACAGGGTCGACCAGTTTGGCCGCTTTGGCGACGTCCACGTCGATTACCCTAACCGACATGCAACATGCAGGTGAGTGGCCGGCACAGTTCTCTCCGCCGCTGAGACGGCGCAGATTTGTTCTCCGACTGCCCCGTTTGACCCGCTGATAACATGGTAGAATCATCGCGGTTCCCGGCCTGGCGGGCAACCCTCACTGGGAGTGGACGTCCTACTCTCCGGAAACCCACAGAGCGTGCGACTGGCTGACTGACCTGTTGCCAAAGCATGTTCCAAGCGCGGAAATTGCGACCTACCACTATAACTTGCTGCCGGACAGCATCGGCGGCTTTCTATCCGCAGAGGGCTTGGTCCAAGCTGCCAGGCGGCTTCTGGACATGATCAACCGGATGAACGAGACGAACGATAAGCCCAAGGTATATTCTGTTATTTTTCTGTTCTCCTGGCCTTACGTCAAAATGACTGTCTCGCTCACGCGTCGCTGGTTCGACTGCACAGACAACACCGCTCATTTTTGTCGCCCACGACCTCGGTGGCATTGTGGTAAAGAAGGTAAGATTTGGGCCCTCCCTAATTTGCTTTTAAAATTCCGATACTAAGTCCTCATATAGGCCCTCCTCATGGCCAAAGACGACGAGAAATACCGGCATATAGCCCAGGCGTGCCAGAGGATCGTGAGTGGTCTATTTCTTTTCTGGCTTCCTCCTTCTTCGCCTTGATCGAGAGATGGGTGTCCTGTCTAGTCTATAAAGGCGCCTTTACTGACATCTAATTGCCTGCCTTTTTCACGATTGGATTTGATTTTCTTTTCTAGATTTTCTTTGGTACACCGCACCGCGCCCCTGATGAGGCTTCGTGGGAAGACCTGCTGCTGAGCATAATTATTGCTTCACCCGCGAAGTTCCGTATGGTTCCGAGCATGGCTACGCGGATTAGCCGTCTTGGCCCATTCCTTGAAGATGTGTCTAATCGCTTCCTTCATCGTGTGACGGACTGCCGATTCGTGAATATCTATCAGCAAGTTGATAGCTCGTCAAAGGACCATCTAGTAGGACACTCACCCCTGGGTTGCCCCCGGTCTGCCTTTGATACATGCTCACCAGTGTAACTGCTGTCTTTCTAGGCTGTGCACCCCTACTCGGCGACTATGGGTGTTGTTCATGAAACCATCTTCCCTCGCAAGGCAAAACATGCAGACCTCCCCACATTTTCAAGCGATGAAGACCCTGCATTTCTACATATTAAAAATGCTATCAAGGCTGGTAAGGAATTTTTTTTTTTTTGCTGTTTGGTGGGTTTTTGGCGTTATAGAAAATCCTATGGGAAAACGAAAGCGCGGAACGAACTCGGAGATTGACGGCATTGCTAGAGAACAGCCCCAAATATCGAGCTTGCCTCAGCCGTTTAGCTCGCACCTGGCCGGCACTGGAACTATTTCAATCTCACGAGGACGATCTCCACCGCTTTCTGGAGCTGAAACAGTGGGAGGGAACTAGGGACGGCCCGAAGCCGGAAGCGCTACATTCTGTCGATGGCCGTCTTGCCAAAAGCGACATCCTGCTTGCAATTGGTGAAAATGCATTGGACGCTCGCTCTTTATTTCAGTGTATCCGATCAACCGGCCGCCTAGCAGTCTATTTCTCTCCCTCGATTTTCGACACTCGGCTGCAGTCTCCTGACGCATTGTGGGGTTTGGCCGTCTTGCAACTCCTTTTGCAAGCACCTCACTTGTTCTCGCATGTGGAAGACTTGTGCAATGGCATTAGCGAAGCCAACGCCTGGACTGAAACAAATGTATCCACGATATTTCAGCGGCTACTTGCAAAGATGGGTCCGACAGCTGCCGAGTCCAAGAGAGATGCATCATTATACCTCGTAGTTGAAAACCTTCAGATGGCGAGCCCTGCATGGAAGTCGACATTTGACTTTTTCAATACCATGCGGAGCACCAGCAGCGCCAGCAGCGCCAGCAGCGCCAGCAGCGCCAGCAAACAACCTCGCACTCTGATCGGGCCCGCATTAAAGCTGATCTTGCTGTACGACCGAGACAACGGAGACTTGAACGCTGTTTCACACTGGTCAAGAGAAAAGCCTCTGGATCCCAGCTCAGTCTTCGGCCAGGAGCCATTGAAGCAATATTCAACGGCTGTCGTGGCTAGAATGCCACGAGGGGATCCCAGCTTTGAAAAAAATGGGGCACAGTATCAAAATTTGCTACTCGAGTGTGGCTATGACGCCCAAAAGATATATAATCTTCGCGCCATTGTTGAAACACAGCAGCACTTGCTGCTCGCAATCCCGCCAACAGGCAGCTATTTGGAAGGTCTTCCGAACCGACTTCGCGAAATAACGAAGCAGATCTTCTCCTCTCTTCCAGGATGGGCGAGGATTGCGCTTGGTTGGCATGTTTGTGCAAAGCGGCCGTTAACATCAGATGAGCTTCTAGTCGCCATACAACTCTCCGTCCACGATTCCAGCGTTCTCAAATACCCGGAAATGGATTTCCACCCGGCGAATATTGTGGCACAGTTGAGAATTATATTTGGTCCTCTTATATGCGCAAGCAGTGAGAGAATCTGCTTCGCCAACAAGGCTATCCTGGACTGCTTTGTTAACCTTGCTGTCGAGGACTGGAGAACTTCCCAACAAAACAGAGACCATCAAATTCTACGTGACATTGAACCAAAAGGGGCAGAATCTGGGGCTAGTCGTATTGAACAGGCTATTCCTGACGACATTCAAATTGCTGAGACACTACTTGAATGCATTTCTCAGGCAGAGACCATCAAGGGTCGTTCAGATCCATACCTGCCACTGAGATCGTATGCCGTGCAATTTTGGCAACGACATCTTCTCGACGGCGAGCAAGCTTCGGAGCCTAAGCTACAGGGCGATGGACCATCTCCAAGAGTGCAGAACATAGTCAAAAACGAAGGTTTCGCCAACGCCTGGCAAAATCTGGACTTCAGAGAGTACTGGTCAACATTGCCGCATACGGGCTTATTGCACATGCGAGGTTCCCTTGTGCTAGCTGCACAGGTAGGCCTCCGTGATGTTGTGGTAGATCTCGGAGAGGACGGCAAGGCCGAGGGAGAGATAGAAGCCGCTATTTGTGCAGCTGCTCGCTACGACAATACTACCATTGTGGATACTCTCATGTCGTTCGGAGTGGACAAAGAGCATGTTGCCCTCAAAACCGCTCTTGAAATCGCTTCTCTACGCAACTGCATGCCCATAGCGGAACGGCTTTTGAACTGTGTGGCGAAAACAGACATTCGAGCTGGGCTGCTAACACGCCTTGCTCGCGAGGCAGCCAGGCTTGCTTACGGGGATCAACTGAAGCTTCTTGTTGCACATGGGGCGCACGTCGACAAACACATTGCCAGACAGAAGACTCCTTTGCAATATGCGGCACAGAACGGTCATCTTTCTCTTGTTAAGTACCTCGTGATAGAAGCGGGAGCTACCGTGTTTGACGAGGGAGCTTCCGCCAACATGTCAAATAGCCCTGGCACTCACACTTCGGAGGGGGACGATAACGGCAAAGATGCCCTTTGCCTTGCCGCACAAGGGGGGCATACCGCCATTGTCGAATTTTTACTTAATGATGCAGTTATTCAGAATAACAGCATCGGCGGCGCCAACGCCGAAGGCGATTCCGGACGTATAGAGGACGAGGTCCCGGCCGAAAACACTGATGCAAACAACACCAGCAAACCCAAAAAGAAGGCTTTTGGCACCTGGATTGCAATGGAAGAGGCCATGATTGCTGCCTGCGAAGGAGGGCACGTTGAGACTGCGAGACAAATTCTGAACCACGCGACCGTCACATCTATTCCAAGGTCTCAACGTTCAGTGAATAATCAACTCTTGTGCAGTGCCATTCAGGCCGAGAAAGGATCCGGTTCCGACTGTCTTGCAATGATTATACTTAACAGTGCAAAGCCGGCCGATAGTGCCAAAGAACTGGTCGAACCGTTTATTCGCGCTGCTGCGTTTGGCTGTCTGGCGTTTGTCCAGCGCTGCTTGGATTTGTCCCGAGAGCCAAACATCAAGCATCTACTGGAGGGCAGTGATTCTACCGGGCGGAAGGCTCTGCACTGCTCTTCTAGAAACGGCCATACCGATGTCGTCGGGCTGCTCTTGAAGCGAGGGGCTGATGTAAACAGCGTTGACGGGGATGACCTTCCACCGCTGGCACTAGCGGCTACTGCTGGACAAACCGCTACAGTGCGTCTGCTTCTGCAAATGGGTGCCGACGTGCAGTGGACAGGCTTCATGGGCCAGGGTATCTTAATCTCAGCCACCATGTCCCCGAGCTGTGATCGCGAGGTGGGCGTGATCCAAGCTTTGATCGACTCCGGTGCTTCATTGGACGCAATGGACGATGCAAGACGTACTGCACTTCAATGGGCTGCACGATATGGCCACATCAACATTCTCAAAGTGCTGTTGAAGCAGGCGGGGGTGGATGCAACGGTCAAAGGAGATCGTGACATGAATGCACTTCATCACGCGGCACGAAGCCGAAAACGCACGGCGGTAATGGCTGTCAAAATGCTGATTGCAGCGGGCGTCAGCACACAGGAAACAGACGTGGATGGATGGCTGCCTGTGCACTCGGCCGCGGCCTGTAACAGTGTCGACATGATGGAAGTTTTGCTTCTGAGAGACGAGGAAGCGATTGGCGCCCGCTCGACCAGCGGTGACACCATTTTGCACTCGGCATACGGAAGCTGTGATGCCTTGATATGGCTAATCGACCATGGGTTTGATCTCAACGCCAAAAACAACAATGGCACTACCACACTGATGCGCGCCGCTTCGAATGGTGTGGATGCGTCGGTAGGGCTGCTCCTCGCGGCCGGAGCCAGCACCGACGCGCTCGATTCGTTCAATCATAGCGCATTACAACGAGCTCTTGCGGGCGGGACGAGAAGCAACGCCGCCAGCTATATGCTGCTAGAAGCCAATCCTGCCGTCTTTTTTCAGATGGATAAGAATGGAGCGTCGATTCTTTTCTTAGCCATTTCGCGAGGCATGGCCGACTTTGCGCTGAAGGTGCTCGACGGCCTTGAAAGGCACTCTGCAGCCAACGATATGCACGACGAGCTTGTCAAAGTTCTGGACGCTGTGACAGGCACGGCCAAACGAACACCGTTGATTCTGGCCACTAGGAAAAACCTGGATCAGGTCGTGAAAAGGCTACTTCAGCTCGGGCCAAACCTCGAACAGACAGACTACACAGGAGCGACTGCTCTTGTATACGCGATCAGAGCGGGCAACGAGCCGCTCGTTAGGGCCTTTCTCGAGGCTCAGCGTCGTGCAAAAAAGCCGCCGGGTTCGAAGGAACATAGCAGCCATAAAAAGAACAGTGAGCATCGTAGCAAGCATCCAGCTGCGCTACAATATGCCGCCTTGGTCGGCCAGGCCAACATAGTAAAGTTGCTCCTCAGTTACGGCGCCGATGTCAACGAGCAGAGCGGCCAATATAACACGGCTCTCACTGCTGCTGCAGCGGGCAGTTACGACGAAGTGGTCAACCTTCTCCTAGAGAACAACGCCGATGCAATGCTTCCTGGCGGCACGTATTCAAATGCATTGGGCGCCGCCGCCGCCTCGGGCTCCACCACCATGGTCGATCTACTTCTTCGCAAAAATAAAGACGCTGCCCTGGTCCGTGACCTCCAGGGGCGCAATGCGCTGCATGTTGCAGTGCAGGTTGGGTTTTGGGATGGGTTTGAGAGGATTCTCGCTGCTCTTGAGGAGCCCAATGAACACCACCACCACCACCGCCACCACAGCAAGAATCAAGAGCTTTTTGACACGGTCTTGCAGCCAGACAAGCAGCGCCGCACACTGCTGCACTTTGCCGCTGGGTGCACCGACCCTGACATACTCAGGAATCTGTTAGCCCATCCCAATTTGCACTTTAACGACAACATTGATGTTCTGGACAACGATGGCTGGACTCCCCTGCACTGGGCTTGTCGAGCAGAAGACGGGACAGAGGTCGTCAAGGCTCTTTTGGAGCTCAAAGCGGATCCAAGCCTCGAAACGAAGGACGGCTGGACACCTCTCAATATCTCCCAGTACCACGGCGCCACAGACAATGCCAATGTTATAGAAGACGCGCTTGCATCACGAGCAGAGAAACTCGGCGAGAAAAACGCAGGCGACGGGGCTGATAACAGGCGCCTTGAACCGGGTTATAGCAACTGGGGCGTCACATGCGATGGCTGTCTTTTTAGAGTGAGTCGGCTTCTTGGTCCTCTTTTGATGTCTGTTTGTCCGTGTGTCAAAATCGATCTGGTATATCGAATCGCTAACGGATGCCAACCCTCTTTTTTTCTCTAATTCTACTCATCCATAGGAAGTCAATGGGGCATGTTTTAAATGCAACAACTGCCAGGACTTTGATTTCTGCTTCAAGTGCCATTGGAGCGCGCCGCTGACGCACTACCGTGGCCATACATTTAATCTTCGGAAAGGCACGGCAGATCCAGGTAAGAATCGCGGTCCGCCATATCAGGAGGTAGGTCAAAGCGAGGACGGTGAATTTCGATAAGCAGAGTACAGGAAGGGCAGGCTAGAATACGAGATGAGAAAACAAGGGGCGGCGAATGTGCTAAATTGGACATGTAGTTTTGTTTGATAGGTGTAATAGAATCAAGGTTAGGTATCTACATAACTCCTTGCCTTTTCTAATTTTCTCCCTCAAGTGGAGTTGTTTTCCTTCTCTTCTAGAGTAGAACACTGCATTCTCAAAACGAGAAGATGAAGATGTAAAACCCTTTCCAGCATCACCTCCCCACCAATCCCGCGGCAAGCTTGTCTCCTCTCTCGCCGCCGAGATACACGTCCTCCTCGCCGCGGTCTGACGAGTGGCGGGCCACATCCAGGGCCTCGCGGTACGCCTTCATCACCATGACCTCGTCGATGGGCAGGCGGTGCTCGACCAGAAGGCCGACGACACTGCGCAGACGTGCAATCTCGCGTATGGTCTCGCGGCTGATGGGGTCGTTCTGGCTGGAGTAGATGGCGGCGCTGACGGCCTCCTCGATATTATTGATACCGATAGGGGCTGCGGAAGAGGATGTCGCGCCGGGCGTTCCCGGCGGTGCGCTGGAGCTTCCAGCTGCGGCGGCGGCGGCAGCCGACTGGCCCCCGTGCGGCGCAACGTGGGCACCGATGAACACGTACCCGTTGACGCCGAGGATGACGTCGATCTTGCCGGCGCCCGTCCCGTACGCGGCAGAGTGTTTGGCACCTCCGTCGTCGTCGTTGTTGTTCTCGTCCTCGATGTCGTCGTCATCGTCGCCGCTCACGGTCCAGACCTGGCGGCGGGCCCGCACGACGCCTGCGCCCGCACCGGCACCACCACCGGCGACGGCAAAGAACACGCCGTTGCGCAGCTTGCCGTAGCGCAGCGAGCGCGTGTGCAAGACGGCCACACCGTCGCCAAAGATTTGCTGGACCTCGGCGACGAGCAGGTCGCCCTCGGCGAAAAAGGAGCGGATCTGCAGCTCGTCGGTCTCAGTGCGCTTGCGCAGGACGCCGCCCGGCAGGTTGATGGCCGACAGCGGCAAGGCAGCCAGCTGTGATGCGCCGACGTCGACGCGCCAGCGGCGGGCCTGGACCTCGACGATGCGGCCGACGACGAGGTCGCCGACCTCGGGTGCATACCGGGCGCGCAGCGGGCGGACGGACAGCAGGCGGTTGGTGCGCATGACGGTGCCGGCCAGCGAGGACACGATGCCGGTTGCGCCGGCATCCATGTACGTGCCGTGGCCACTAGATGTCGTTAGCAGGAGGCATTGCTGTCAAAGCAAAGCATGGTACAACGTACCGCATCCACTGCGGATCGTCTGTGATGACCTCGCCCGGCGTGACAATCTCATGGCTGCCGTCGTCGCCGCGCCGCCGCTTCTTACGATGGCTGCTGCTCACGGTCACACCGCCATTGTCGTCGCTGGCATCTGAGTCGTCTGAGTCGTCGCTGCCGGCCGCCGCCCAGCCAGCCTTTGCGGCTGCGCCCGCCGACTGGAACCGGCGAGACGCCGCCTGGAGAGGCGGCAGAATGGTGATGGGCATGGACGGGTCTCTGCCGTGGTATTTCTTTTGTCTGAGATGTAAACAATGCGAGCGGAAAACGTTTGGATTTTTTATAGAATTATCGTGTTCGTCACGTTGGCGGTCTTGAGTGAGGTTGAATTTGCCTTTCATAAAGCTCTTGTCCATGAATGAACTTTTTTAGGCCGTTGAAATCCACAGTAGAAAATTTTGTCGTGTTGGTCCACGCACTGTGCTTTCAACTCTCTCGTGTTCTCCAAACTAACATGTATTACACTTTATTTTCCCGAACCGGGAGAGCAGCTGCGGGTGCGTTGGCTTCTAAGGATAAGATATTATTAATTTACTTGTGTTTACTTTACATTTCTTCGCCCGAGCAAAGAAATCATGTCTCATTGAGCTGCAATAGCTCTGCGTACGCGAAGGATATGGACGGTCACGTGACAGTCTTCGCCGCCAATCGTGTGATATATCGCAATGTTTCGCAGATGGAAAGCTTCTAGAACCGTGCCCCATTTTCTCATTACTTTACAATGCGTGTGTATATCCGTACAAGTACACATGCACATGTCGGCCGTCGTGTTCGCGATCGACCAGCCCTGGTGCTGTTCTAGGTGGTGAAGCATCTCTGACAGTCCCAGCGTCCGTCAGGCCATCGAGCCGGCAGTCTGTGCTCCTCCTTTGTAGCGCATGATCCAATATGCAACATATAGCCCTCATCCGAAAAAAACGTTCCCCAGGAGAGCGCAGTCTAAGTTTCTTTCCCCGCGTCTCAGCTCCCTCGGCTCTGCGGATGTGGTGTTGTTTGTCTCGACCGCAGGCCAAAGTTGAGCGAGGGCGGCGGCCGTGCAAACGATGGGAATGGAGTGGAGAGAATCTTCCATGCAGTCTCTAGGTCTCTAGCAGACTGTTCATCGCTCATTTGAACAGCCGCCAGAGCCCCAGCCAGGCCAGGCTCAGGGAGATGCCGGTGATGCCAAGCTTCCGGCTGCGCATGCCGAAGAAGGAGTTGCTCTTGAGGATGAGCTGGCGCTGCTGCTCCAGCTGTGCCTGGCCCGAGATGTAGCTGTAGGCGGCCAGGCCGAGAAATGCGCCGCCGCCTAGAGAGGTTAGCGACGGACAAAAAGAGGTACCACGAAGGGCGCGAGCGTCAACTCACCGACGACGCGGCACGGCAGACAGTCGTCGCCACGGTCCTCCTTGATCAGGTCCTGGTACTTCTCGGGCCGGTCGAGCGACGCCAGCGAGGGGATCTTGTCGCTGCCCATGGTTGTGCGTGGCTGCGGTATGTCTTTGTGGACGGGGGAGGTGGACGTTGAATTCTGTCGAATTCCGTCGCCTGACAAAAATCGACAGCTGAAGTCCAAGCGCTGCATACTGTACTCCGTACTCCGTACCGCGCTCCAGCCTAGCGCCCCGCCTGCGCGCCAGGCACGTCTATTATGTAACCAGCCCGTTATCAATCAGCTGCCTGTAGAGGGGCACAACGCGATCTGACGTCTTCGGCTTTCGTCTCCCAAAATCCGTGGCCCTCGCTCCTCCCGGCCATCACCACCCACCATGGACGGGGTAATCGAGGCGCTGCACATCTACGATGAGCACAAGTAGGCAACCCTCCCTGGCGAACGTGATTGTCGTTTACACGGCTTGCTGACCATCCAGTGCCCCCATCCTGTCGCACACCTACACCGGGCGCCCGCTGTCGGCCGCCCAGCTGCTGCCGCTGTACCTCGACCAGCAGCGCCATCAGCAGCAGCAGCAGACGGCATCGTCAGCATCCGCCCTGTCCATTGCCTCCGCGGCCTCGCCCTCGTCGATGCGCAGGCTCCCCGCGAGCCTCGTCTACATCCCAGGAACGAACCCGCCGACGCTCGTTTTCAGCACCGTCCACGCCAGCCTGCTGTTTCTGCTGACGACGTCGTCCGAGCTTGAGCCGCTGCTGGCCCTCGAGTTCCTACATCGTGTCGCCGATGCCCTTGAGGAGTTTCTAGGCAGCCCGCTGCTGGCCAGCAAGATCGAGGGCAGCTACGACGTCGTCGCCCAGCTGCTGACCGAGATGTGCGACGCGGGCACCGTCGGCACTACCGAGCCCAACGCGCTGCGCGACCTGGTCGAGGTCGAGGGCCTCGTCGGAAAACTGCTGGGAAGTATCACGCTGCCTGGAAAGGCTGCAGCCGCGCTGTCGTCTGCCGCGTCACAGTCTTCGCCGTCGCCCCTGCTCGCCTCCGTCGTCTCCGCCGCCTCCTTGTCTTCATCCTCCTCCCCGGCGGCCCTCTTGGCGGCCCAGCGCAACGGCGGGCCCGCCCTCCCCTGGCGCCGCGCCAACGTCCGCCACACGTCCAACGAGATGTACGCCGACATCGTCGAATCGCTGTCCGTCACTCTAGCCCCGTCGGGCCGCCCCCTCGCCGCGTTTGCGCAGGGATCTATCGCCTTCACCGCAAAAGTCTCGGGCCTGCCCGACATCCTCCTCACCCTGACAGGGCCCTCTGGCAAGCACAACCTGGGCGGCGTGCTCGAGCTGCCCGTATTTCATCCGTGCGTGCGTCTCGCCCGCTGGAAAGAGCGGCCGGGGGAGCTCAGCTTCATCCCGCCAGACGGCCGCTTTCTGCTGGCCGCGTACGAGGTCGACCTGATGCCCTTTACTGCTGGGAGCAGTGCATTTTCGACGGCGAACAGCAGCAGCAACAACCTGCGCATGCCTGTCAGCGTCGACGTCAAGACGAACCTGGGCCCCGTAGGCGCCGATTTCGAAGTCCGCGTCGGCGTCAACCGGACATTTGCCTTTGGCCGGCCCAACGGCCCCTCGGGCGGCGGCGGTCGCAGCCTTGGCGGCCCCCACCCCGGATCGCCGGGTGCGCCGCTTCTCGACGACGTGCGGATTTCTGTTCCTCTCCCCGCAGACGTGCGGAACCTGCTCGAGATCCGGCCCACACGAGGCGACGCCGTGTACAACCCGGGCGAGCAGGTCCTCGAGTGGCACATCCCCGCGAAAGACGTGGCCAACGGCCTGACATCCTTTGGTCTGCGGTGCACCGTGGTGGGCCAGCACCGGACGGGCCACCTGGACCTCGACGGCGAAGATGACGACGATAACGGCAGCCAGGGGAACGCAGATGAAGACGACTACGGCTTTGACCGCAGCGGATTTGGCTTCAAGGAGTACACGTATGATGAGCCGTACCAACAACCACAGCAGCAGCCAGAGAAGAAGAAGCAAGCAAAAAAGCAAAAACAAAAACAAAAATCACAAAATAATCATACGAGCAGCAGCAGCAGCAGCGGGGAGGGCCAAAGTGAAGAGACCGCGGCCGAGGCGGCGGCCAAACGGAAGATGGAGCAGAACAAGATCCTGATGCCCAGCTCGGCCTCCGTCAGCTTCTCCGTCAAGGGGTGGCTGGCCAGCGGCATCCGTGTCGAGAGTATTGTCCTCGACACAAAGCGCAGCCGCGGGCTGGGCGACAGCGTGAAGCCGTTCAAGGGCGTCAAGTACCTGACCGTCAGCAAGGGCGGTATCGAGCTGCGGTGCTGAAGGGTGTGAGGGGGAGGGACCCCTGACGAGGTGATGGAGTGGTTAAGATAATGCATCTTACCCAAAAGACCAAAGGTCATGCCAATCTAGACAAAATGGAAATATTAATTTTGAAATATTGACAGCTTGTTTTGAAATTTGCCGCTATTTCTTTATCCCAATCTACTTGAAAAAGACGTAAGATACGCCTGTAGGTCCCTCTTCTTCCTGTTCCTAATTCTCCAAGGCCATCAGATCCGCCGACCACACGTTGCCGCCTGCGTTTGTGTCGAACTGCTGGTCCAAGAGGAACAAGTCAACCATGTTCTATTATCGTACGGGTTAGTATTTCAGGCAATGAAGCAGAATCAAAGGACAGAAGCAAAGGAACAGAAGAACAAAAGTAACAAAAGAAGAAAATCGGCCTACCCAGTCGATATTCGTTGGGTCGTTGAGCACCGCGCCAAATGGGCCCGGGTCCGCCCACTCATAGGCATAGTTAAGGTGCGGCGGCGGCGGCTGCGTCATCGACGGCACCACCGGCATGCCGTCAGCAGTCGTGTCCCATGGTGGCGTGTTGTCCTGTGTCGTCGAGCCCGCAGTCTCCGTCGGGTCTGTCTGGCTATTTTGTTCTGCCCGGCTTGTGCGTTCGGCTTGCTCTGCTTGCGCGCGTTGCTGTGCCTGTTGCAGGATCTGCTCTCTCAACGCCATCTGTGCCGCGACGCCCCAGTCTGGACTCTCTGCAGTCGGGCGTGAATAGCCGCCACTTTCGCCGCTGTCGCCGACCTCGTCCGTTCCATCGTTGTCTTGGCCGCTGCGAGCGCCTTGGTCGCCCCCTACTTCTACCAACAGCCTTGTGACAATGGCGCCCAGGATACGCGCCGCATGCGCGGCGTCGCGCGACGTCATCCGCCGCTCGTGCCAGAGTGCGTAGGTTGTGCGCAGCGCCTTCAGCTTGGCGCCCCGGTCGGCGGCGCGCTCTTCAAGGGACGGCTCGCCGCTGCCCAAAAAAGGCGCGTATGTCAAAGACAGGGGCAGCGAAAACTTATTTGTGCTAGTGGGCACTGGACTTGTCGAGGCTGGGGTACCGTTGCTCTTGCTGGTTTTGCTGGTTTTGCTGCTCCTTTCGTGTCTGCCTCCCTCGATGAGATCCAGGCACAGAAGAGTCGCAGCCAACAGAAAGTCGTGCAGCGCCAGCGAGTTGAGCATGTACCGATCGGACGCCAGGCGTCCAGCACCACGATTCGATTCGTGAGGGATGGTACCCGGCGATCGCACGGCTGTGGTCGCAGTCACGGCCGGACGTGTTTCATATTCAAACTCGGTGTGCAGGTCCAGGATTCGCAGGGCCGAGACGAGGCAGGCCTGCCGCTGCGCCTCCGTTTCCTTTGCTGTAAAACCACCGTCGTCGCCACTGCCATCACTCTCGTCACTTATATCTCTGCTCAGCGACTCACGGAATAGGATGCAGACTGCCTTGTGGTGCATCAGCTCGATCGCCAGCCGGCGCATGATGTCGTAGGAAGTGTCGCTAAAGGGACAGTCACGAATGTGCGTGGGCATGCGCAGACGCGAAGGCACCGTGGAATAGGCCCGGCGGAGCTCGTCGGCGTGCCTCGAAATGGTCGCCTTGTAAGACGACGCGTCTCTGCTCTTCGGCTTGTTGCTTTGCCACACAGAAAACCGTAGCACCTTGCGCAGCAGCCGGATGAGATTCAGCTTGACGGAATAGTACAGGGCAGGCGTGTAGTCTGTCGGTGCTCGACTCGGCGGCAGTTCCACGGTGGTCTCGTCAAAGTCGTCGTCGCGCAGGTTGTTGGGCGGGTCTGTGGCGGTCTCGTCTTCGTGGATCACAGTGGGCATGCCGAACTGGAAGCTGTAGAGCATGTCAAAGGACTCGACAAAGAACCAGACGCGGCGCCGTATTTCCTTCTCAAAGGGCGTGAGCGACCGTCCGCCGATGCCGCACACGCCACCGCGCGACGAATCTACCTGCTGGTACCCCATGCGCTGGGCCAGCCGGACCACGACGCTGAAGGTCGCCCACAGCGTCGGGTCGGGGTCGCGCTTTTCCATCATCCGTGCATGTGTGTTCAGCAGAAGAGCTTCGATCGCAAGGGGTCGCCCGGCCAGATAGTCGCCCGTCAGCAAATACCGCATCGACAGCTTGCGGAGGCGGTCGGCCAGGATCAAGTCTTCATTTTGTAGCTCGACCTCCGCCTCTTTGCTTCTCTTGTCGAAAGCCGGACCGCAGTCGATGGTTCTATTGCCGCGGCAGCTCCCGCCATTCGAATGCGAGGAGTCGGGGTCCCTCTCAGCCATCCACGCCAGCTGCCTGCTTCCGCTGATCGCGGCCCCTATACTCAAGATTGATGCCAGCATACTGATCCACAGGACGGGAGAGATTGGGTTGGCGGACGCCGGGTTGCCCGTCTGCCAGAAGCGCGAGTAGGCTCGCTGAAATTGGCCCATGTGCACAAAGGGGCCCGTCACGAAGCTTGACTGGAAGTAGACGGCCAGCAGGCAGTCGCAGTCCGATCGCGGCGGCAGAGCGGCGACCGCATCGGCCAGGTGCTTTGTCAAGGGATGCAGTGCCGACGTTGATGCAACAGGCGGGATGGACTGGTTGCAGTTAGTCAGGCCATGCGGCACGGCCACAGTAACGAAGATGCTATCCGGTTCGGATGCCTCAATCGAGGAACGTGGTGGCAATGCATCCCGTCTCGAGACTGGAGAAGACGCCTGAGTTGATGCTGACTGTTCTGTGGGCGTGGGGTCCGGAAGTCGAGGCATGTGCCCGAGCGAAGACGGCAAGAGAATGGAGTCTACGTCCGTTGATTCATTGTAGACCCGCGGTCGGCTGTTGAAGGTGTGGAAAAGCGGACTAGACGCATGTCCTTGGTTGACTTGTGCGCCTGCTTCGCCTATGTCTTCATCGGCGTCCTCGCCGCGGCCCTCTTCCCGCCCTCCCTCACCCTCCCCAGCGCCATCGCCAGCTCCTGCCTCTCCAAGGTAGCTTTTGATGTCGCGGATGCTGTCGAGCACTGCTGCCCAGTTTGTCGCTCCGGCAAAAGGCGCCTGTCCGATCATCGACGCCACCGGTCCAATTGACGATGGCGGTGCATCTGACCCAATGGGTATTTCCCATGCAAAGCGGCGGTCAGCCTCGAGGCCACGCCCTGCCTTCTGCGGCCCTCTCGGCGGCGCTTGAGCCACCGGGTCGTCGAGTGCCGGTGGTGCCGCTGGCGCCGCCGTTTCTCCGTCCTTCTTAGTTGTCGGGCCGTCGCTCGTCGATGTTCGCGCTACCAGCCCGTTGACCATCTCCTCCAGCCACTGCAGTCGCATCTGCGCTTCCTGCCGGACGCCGAGTGTCGACCCTGTGCTGCCACCAGCACTCGCACGAGCGGCGGCGGCGGCGGCAGCTGCTGCTGACAAGGAAGGCCTCCGCCGGTGGCCTCCTACGCTTCCTCCGCTAGTCCCTGATCCAGACCCCATGCTGGTGCTAGCAGCACCGCCGCCTGTGCTGGCACCTGTCAACCCTTCCCCTCCCCCTCCTCCCGATGCTGCTGTTGCTGCTGCCGCTCCTGCGCTCACACTGCCCACGCCACCCTCGCCGCCGTATCGGCAGAGTGCGCCATCGCCACGCCGCGCACAGGTGCCGCAGGGCAGCAAGCGGTCACACTTCTGCTTGCGGATACGGCACAGGTGGCAGGAGACGACGGGGCGGGACTTGGTGCGGAGCTGTGAGCGGCGGATGGGCGGGCCAGCACTGCCGGTGTGAGCACTGCTGGAGCCGACGTCGCCGAGCTGAGAGCGATGCTGCTGCGTGTAATCCCCACTGTCGCCACTGCCACCAGCACTCTCCCCGAGTCGAACCCGGAACACAGACGTATAATCGGAGATGTTTGACATTTTCCTGGGCGCATCGATGGGAACACCAATGTCTCGGAACAATTACACTCGTCTCAGGCACCACAATGAAGCTTTGCAGGAACAGCCCAGCAGGATTCACACAAAGCTCAAACAGAGAATGCAGGTTTGCTATTCAAGGCCCGGACATAGCCTTGGTAGGATTTCCTCTTTAAGTAATTAGTGGGGTATCTGGCTGTCCAGAGCCGGAGTTAGGTTCCTGCCAAATACGGTAAAATCTGATCTTCTCCGGCAGCCCTCTCGATGCGTAACGTTGGCAGTTGCGTTAGCCCACCGTTAATTCGGTTTCGCCAACCCCGTCACGACGACATAATAAACGATATAGTTAAGCCAAGTTCGATCGACTAGCATCGCCAAGAGAAAGAGAGGGAAAGAGAGAGAATTATAGATAGTATTCAGATCTCATCTTATTTCTACACACGGTTCATGACTAGTTTACATGCTCTGCCGCTTTTCAGAAGGCCAAGAAAAAGGAAAAATGAAAATGAAAATAAAGGAAATGCGAAAAGAAAAAAGTATTCAGTCCGCGCCAAATGCGCCTTGTGTGCCCCGGTATCCGCACCCCCAGACAAAACAAAACGAGACAGATCCGCTGACATATATGTTCCTCCATTTTTTTTTCTTTTGTTGTTTTTGGTCGTACAGTAGTCGCAACATGTCGCTGGCACACGTTGCAGGGTATCATGCCAAATTATCAAGAAAGAAATCCCGCCCTCGAAAAAAGAAAGGGGAACAAGGAAATAACCAGAGCAAGACAGAAAAAAAACAGGAAGCCAGATAATAAATAAGAAAGGGGGAATAAACAAGGCCTAAACCAGTGCAATCCCACGTTTAACAACGGCCGGCTTGCCGTAGCAGACAGTATACCTTGGAAGTGACTTTCCCAAAAAGTCAGCCTTCGAACCATAACCTTCTGGGAGCTGGATTCAATTTACCCTAGACACAACTGATCCCGCTCCAACTGTCGTCCCGTGCCCGATATTGACGCCTGCAAGAATTGTGACATTGCCGCCAATAAACACATCATCACCGATAGTGATTCCACGACCGTGGATGGCGCTGTGTATTCCTTCGCGCTGCGTATGATCCGTCGGCAGTGTCGTTGTATAAAAGGACACATTAGGACCAATATATACACGGTTGCCAATGCTGACCGGCATGGCGTCGGAAATGTGACAGTTACGGCCAATGTAGACGTCTTCGCCGATTGTGATGTTATAGCCGTAGTCAGCGTGGAACGGTGCTTCCACTATCACCTGTTCGCCGACAGAGCCCGCGTGAGCGATTGGGGACATCTGCAGGTCGTCGCGCGGTTGTAGAATCTCTTTAAACAAGCGCGTGCGCTCACTCAGTGAAACACCAATGTTCGGGTTCATCGAATTGTTGAATTTCCAGCAAGCAGCGGCGCAGCGCTCTCGTTCAGCCACCAGTTCTTTGTCGAATTGGAAGAATGGCCGCCCTGCATACATCTCGTCCCTCTCTCTTCTCGAGCCCGGAATAGTGTTGAAAAAGGGAACATTGCGTCTCGGCCGAGGTCGGCTCTCGCCCGTCTCGTCGCCAGCCTCAGGTTCCTGCGGCTGATGAGGTGGTTGCGGTGGGGGTGAGTACGGCCGATGTTGCGGGAAATGTGGCTGCCTTTCAACAGGAGACGGCTCCTGGTGCTGTTGTGGATGACGCGAATGCTGGTGATGGACCTGCTGCTGCTGTTGGTGCTGGGGTGGGAGCTGGTGCTGGTGCTGGTGCTGGTGTTGGAACTGCTGTGGTGATTGGTTTTGGTGGACCTGATGATGCGGCTGATGAGGATGATGGGGCTGATGGTGAGGGGGGTGCTCGTGTTGGTGGAGCTGATGGACTTGGTGGGGCGCGTGAGCCTGCTCCGACTGTGAATGCTGGCGGTGGTGAGGGTGCTGCGGCTGCGGCTGCGGCTGCGGCTGTGAATGCGGATGCTGCTGTGGCGGTGGCTGTTGCTGCTGTGCAGGTTGGTGGGGGGCTGTAATTGATGCGGCTGCGGGGACGGCGGTTGATGAGGGGGACTGCCAGATCGATGGATGTTGATTTGCGGCAACGGGGTCGAGTGCTGCGGTGTTTCTGGTTCTGTCGTGCGGCTCAAGTCGTGCAGGGGAGGCACGCGCTGATACTCTTTGGGAGTGCGATCCATAAAAGGAACCGTCGTGGCGGCGCTGACAGGAGTAGGGAAAACGTTTGCTGGGGCAGAAAAGGCTGAGAGAGCGGATAATTTGTTCTGGCTATCCGCGCTTGTTAGTGCGCTGGGTAATGTCGATGCTGTCGGTCGATCATCGTCCGTCTGAAGAAGCCGGCCTTGCGGCGGCTCGATACGGAGCGCCTGGCCACGATACGGCGGCAGAGATTCGCGTCTTTGCTGTTGAAAGGTGCCGCCGTTCAAAACGCCGGGCATTCCATAAGCGCCCGGAGGCACGTAAGTTGGATCTTTTGATTCGATCTGCACAGTAGGCTTGCTCAAATCAGGCTTGCCCCATTGTCCCTTTTGCGGCGGATATCCTGCGCAGATAAAACCACCGCGAACACAATTGCTGCCTGGATTTGAAGGTCAGTATAATGTTTCAGAATGTAGGGTAGAAAAGACAACAATTGCACATACACTCGGGTTTCGTTTCGTCGCACTTCTTCTTGCGCTTCCGGCACGTAAGGCAGCCTGTCTTTGTCCGATTGCTGAAGTTACGTTTGCGGCGTTTCGGGTCGGTCTGCTGAATAGACGAACCCCCTTTCCGCTGCTGACTTGGCGAATACGGTGTGCCATAGCCGGTTTGCTGGTCGTCTTCGTCGGGGGTGCGCCCGGCATATTCGCTCTGGGGGGAAGCACTTGCCCGAGCAGTTGACTTTTCCCGCTGATGCGAGTCGTTGCCAGAGTGCTCATCAGCAGGAGACTGGATAGACCCAGATCTTTGATGAGGATAGCCCGCATTGTCATATGCAGAAGCCGAATGCCGGTCGTCGCGAGAGGCCCGGGAATACCAAAGATCGGCATGATGCTGCTCTCGCTGTTGTTGCTCTCGATGGTGTTCAAGCTGCTCGTCGCCGTATGGTCTCGAGCCATAGTCTCTGCCACGGGGCACGTCGTATGGGTCGCGGGGCTCAACAGATACGCGAGGCCGCTCAGCATCCCGGTCCCTCGATGCAGCTGAAGCAGCCGCGATAGCTGCAGCCGCCGTCTCCGTCGCTGACAGCACGCGCGATAGGTCTGATTCCCCGCGCTGGTGGTGGTGGTGGTGTGCCGCATGCTGCGAGTGCGGAAGCTCTTCTACTGAGAGAGATCGTTTCCGCTTTTGCGAGTTATCAACTGGGTTCTCCAGATTTGGATACGCAGTTGCCGGTGACCGGTAGGGTGAGCGATCAAGGGGCGAGGTGCCCCAGATGTCCCGTTCTCGTCGGGTGGCAGCCGAAATATCTGGCATTGTCCTGGGCTCGGTAGTGAGCGGGCTCGCACCGTTTAATTTGAACTCCCTTTCGTCGTGTGCTGATGGCGGCAGCCTCACTTCGATTGTGCCAGCCGTGTCGTCGGTAGGGCTCCTCGGTGAGCCCGCACCGTTGAGAGCCGTAAAGCCTGGCATCTTCATCCACAGTTCCACGCGCTGATTTACTGTTGATGACATGCGCGAGAATACGAAAGCGCACGAGTCTATCCAAACCACTGTCAAGCCCTTGCGGCGTAAACGTGGGAGATGGGTCTCCTAAGCCGGCTCTTCTGCTGGAGTAGTAGTATTTGTTGTAGGCCCGAATCCAGTCCAAAAAAATCGGCGCGGGAAATAAAACAAGACGTAGCTAGTGTTGCTGCCACTGTCGGATGTACTGAAAAGAGGCGAGTCGTTTCGGCCAAGCGGAACACTGAATATTAAAGAAGGCGCCTGGCGCTGTATATGTATTGCCGTGGAAAAGAAAGTGAAGGACTGCACCCAGAATTGCGACGGACCAGCGTAAGCAAAAACGTGGGAAGCGAGAAATCGATAGACGAGGCCAGCTGAAGAGAAACCTGCAGGCGAGCGTGCGTTGTCCGTAGATCAACGGAGACGACAGCAGCTACTGCGTAGTGTCAGGGCGAGTGGAAAGCCCGGCAAAAGAAGCGCGCAAGTTCCCTCGTTGCCCTATTAGTCTCGTTTTCGAGTTGGCCGCTACGAGGCTCGAAATCCTGAGGAGGCTGCTCGGTGTGGACGGCAACAGACAGCTGGGTGCGTCTGAGGGGCGGAGGGCGGAGAAGTGGTGAGAAGGGAAGGAGAGAAGAAGAAGAGGGAGGAGGCGAAAGGGGAGAGAGGAGGAAATAAGGAGAGAAAAGTTAAACGGTCGAAAGAGAATGAGGTCGTCCCAGTCCAGTCTTAAAAAAGAAACTGCCAAAGAGGGCGACACTCTACCCTTATGTGTTTGGCTATGGGTCACGCAGGAGGCAAAGCGCCGTCAGGGGTAGAGACAGATGCACTTTGTGGACTGGAAGGGGTGGCAGCACGGAGAAGCGCCGAGGCAGAGATGTAGAAGCCAAAAAAAGATATGTGGGCGGAAGAGAGAGGTTTGAGTAACTTGGATGGAGATGAAGAGACGGGGTTGAGAAACTCGAGAAGATGTGGGTGGAGACTTGGGAAGTCGGCGGGAAGAGAGGAAGGCCAAGGAAGAGAAGGTAAAATGGGAAAGAGCAAGAACAGGAAGGGGAGAGGGAGGGGGAGGCGCAAACGAAGAGGAAGGAGCAAGGACGAGGGATGGCGAGAGGAGAAGGGAAAGGGAAAGAGGGAGAAGAAGAGACGAGGAGGGAAGAAGAGAGAGGCAAAAGGCACCAAGAAGGCTCGTCAGAGGAAGCGGAGAGGCATATGGGAAGGAAGGAGCCAGCAAGCGCTGGTGACTGCGTCGCAAGAGGGAAAATAAGAGAAAGCGCAAAAGAAGGGGAAACAGAAGGAGAAGAGTACGGAGAAGCTATGGCAAGATTAAGAAAAATCAATCAGAAGCGGCCTGGCTGCGCACGAGAGGGAGGGGGGGTGTCTTTTTGGCAGCGCGCAAGGCCGCCGAAGCAAGAACAATAAGACAGGGCCTGAGGAAGAGGCACAGAGGATCAGAGGAAGCAGAGGGCGGCGTGCCGAAGCTGTGCATCTGGGTTGTGTCTCGCGCGCTCCACTGAGGGGCCGCCATTTGCTGGTCGTTCTTTCCTTGTCGTGTTGCTTTTTTGTTTTAATTCTTTTCTTTTTTTGTTCTTTCCTTCTTCTCTCTGGGCGTTATGGGCTGGTCAGGGGTGGGAAGGGGGGCGAGGGAAATGGGGGGAGGGGGGTGGGTGGATAAATTGGGTTGAGATGGGCGGCACTGAGGCAAGCTGGGTGGGTAGTTCGGCTCAGAGCTATTTTTGCTTGTCTTCGGAACGTGGTAATGTCTCTCCTATTTTCCCAGGCGGCCCAGAGACTATTGCTTTTTATTGTGCCTTTTGCTATTTCATGCCTTTCCTCTTCATTTACCTGCTTGCCTCTCTCGTTTCTGTCGTTTGTTCTTTCGCACGTCCCGCGAGTCCGTGTCGTTGGGGCGCGTGCTCGTATACTGCGTAATACTCGGCCCTCCTGGCCTGGCCTGCATCCTTGTTTCGCTGTTGGTGGCTAAGCCGGCCCTGGGCGTGAGATTTGGTTTACAGTGGGCCAGCGACTGCAACAACGCGAATGTGGACGGAGTTCTTTGCGTGTCCCGCAAGGAACAGACGGCGTGTCTTACCTGGTGCGCGCACCGAAAATATGTATCTGTAGAGAGAGTCGCGGGCCGCAAGACTGCGAAAGGAACGAGAGATCAGAAAGGGAAGGGGCGTGGCCGCTCGCCGCTGCCAGATTCCGGGCCTGGCCTGGCCAAAAATAAGTTTGCCTCGTCTTGCGCAGTGGGGCGCCTGCAGCGACGTTGGCCGGGTTGCTGACACAAGCAGGGGTGGGCGAGGAGCGGAGCTGGGAGGGAAGGAGAGGGAGGCAAACGGAATCAGGGCGGGCGCTTGAGCTTTGGCGCGCGATTATTATAGTGCGCCTGTTTTTCTGGAGGGGAAGGGGGGGGGTGTCTGGGTGTTTGGGGTCGTTTGGGGCAGATTGGCAGATTGGCAGATTGACCCGAGAAAGGGGAAAAAAGGCCCCCAATCTTGACGGCGGCGCAAGGACAGCGAGACACATTATGGGACCGAGAATTTCGTCTGGTTCCCACTGTTTCCGCATTGCATCCGCGTTGTCTCGCCCCTGCGGTTGTTTCTGGTCTTCCGCCTCCTATTACGAGTAGTCGTAGCCAGCGAGTGTCCCTCTTGGCTGCTGTTCTCGGCTCTTGCTCTCGCCCCTGTGGTCGGCCGGGCGGGGGTTGCCCCGTCTGTGTCGAGTCTCTGCCCTCGCGCCTTTCCTCCCAACGCCCCGTCCGTAAGATATCTGAGTCACACGACGAGGAACATGGGGCTGGGCGCCGTGCGACAACAAGAGAACGCATGCTTCCAGCGTACGAGTACGCGCACTGCAATTTCTCACGACGGTGTAGATGCAGTCGCGTCGCGGGGGCTGAGAAATAAGGCAACGCGCCGCCGGCGAGCAGGAAAGCCATGCCAGAGCAGGCGACGTCGCAGTCGGTGCCTTGTGGCTGCCTGTTCGTCATCGTGCCTTCTCTCAGCCCTCTCTCAGCCCTCTACCAGACTCTTCCTCTCCTTTTTGGTCTGCCTTAGCCTGTCCGCCTTGCATGTATATGTACGGGGACCTGCCCAGCGCCTCATCGCCCACGCCCGCCACGGGCGCCCGTCTGTTTTGCACGTCGCTAAAATAGCAGGCACGATGCATGGCGCTTCGAGGACCCCAGCTAAAGCGGCTCGGTATCGTGCAGGTACCGGTACAAAGGTCGTCTGTGGGGCTCGGCGGGCAGGGCAAGACACAACGCACAGTGCCCAGTCAATTTTGCCATTTTTCTCTCTGAGCTCGCGGTCGCGTTCGTTTGCAAACGATGCCCGCTGTCTCTCCTCGGCTGCTTGGCTCCTTGACTAGTTGGCTGCCCATTGCGTCCCTGGCCCCTTCGCCCCTCTCCCGGTGAGATTCCGCGCCCGCCACTCGGCTGGCAGAGGACCCTGCGACACAGGTGCCCTGGGCCAGTTCGCATGCTTATGGCGTATTACTCGTGCTAGTGCTAGGGACCAGTAGCGTGCACTAACTCTACGCACCCTCCCGTCGCCTGTTGCTGCCGGCCGGGACGTGTCGCAGCTAGCCACTCTAGGCAGACTACGCTAGCCCCAACAGCTGGACAGCCCCAATCAAACGCACTCCCACTAGACCCAACAGCGCGTAACAGTTCCCCGAAACGCTCCCAACTTGACGTCGTAGAAGCGCTCTGGCTCAGGCCACACCCACACTGTGCCAGAACTGTAAAGACACCTCCGCTGCAAGTCACTCCGAGCTCCGTTCCCCGGCTCCGTCCAGCGACGGGCGCATTTGGCCAGTCTGCGCCGCTCCGTAGGATATCTTACAGGTGAGCGTGTCTTACGAGGAGGGCAATGGCTCTCGTCTTAGTAAGATAGGTCTGCAGCAGACTGCGAAAGAACTCACCCGGGTCGATAGCGCAGGCAGCAATGCAAGACGGGGTGCTATTGCCAGCTCACCGGAGCAGCGTCCTCCTTGCGCTTGGCCAGCCACACCACGCAGCCCCCAGGGCACTTGCATCTGGATCCATGACCTCAAATTTGGTCGCAGAAAGCACAAGAAAACAGACGAGGCTAAAGAAGGCGCGATGGCGCTAGCCCTTCCTTCCCCGAGGCAATTAACGCAGAGATTGAGTGGTCTCTGGTTGAATCCTTGGTTGCTGTTGCTGTTCTCCCGGCTTCCTGCCGTTTTGGGCGTCTGCTTCTAGTTTCTATTTCTGTCGTCCGCGCTGATGCTGGGCGTAGCACTCGTGCTGCTCTTGTGGTTTCGGGGTATTCTGCCGCTCTGCAAGTGCCATGCTGTTCTCCCGCTGCTATAACATTCATACTCGTATCTTACTATGTACGCAGGACGCCAGCCCTTCCGTGTGCCATCGAGTCAGCCAGGTCCCTTTCCCCTTTCGTTCCTGCCTCTGTCCCGGAACATGCGCGAGACAGGTGAGATATTCTCCTCCGTTCGGGCACGAGCCCTCTGTAGTGAGTTCGAGTATTTGCGCAGGTGGCGCACTTGTACCTCGCTATGTTTTTTCGGTCCAGTGCACTTCACATAGTCCCGTTTACATCCCACCTTCCCCCGTCCCCTCCCTCTTAGCCTCACCCCCCCTCCCAGGTACTCTTTCCTCTTCCTCCGTTCGTCGTACCCGCCCACGCCCCTCCCACAACCCCGTCTGCGCTTGCCTCGTCAAAGCATGCACCGGGGAGGAATCCCACTCATTTCCCCGGCAAGAGCGGGTAGGAAACACAGGGAGCAGACGAGATTCCCACGCACGTCGCGCTGCGGCGTGCGTGCGACGTACTTACTCGTACTGAGGCTTGTACTGCGTACGACGTACGAGTACACGGCACGGCGTCTTGCCGCTTCCGAGGCAGGCTCTATTCGTACTTGCCTGTATAGGTATCTCATAGCGCAACTACTGCGTATTGCTCCGTAAGACACGAGTGCAGGGAGCTGTGCATATTAGGAATCCCATTGCCAGAAAGCGAAATCAGCCGCGGACCCTTCCTTAACTAGAAAGAATCAGCAGGATGTGGATTCCACTCAGCAATGACGAGCAGGAGCAAGCGACCGGCCTGAGGCGTGTTTACAGGCAGTACCAAGATGCGCGGTGCGTGTACAAGTGATCCACGGTATAGCGAGATATGAGACAGGCATACAACCACCCGCGTCAGGGCCAGGCAGACCAGCACAGGATGCTCGCGTGTGATTGGGGGTGAAGCGCTGCAGAAGCCAACTGGCGCACGCGGATGTGTCGTCCTGCATCCCAGCATTTCTAGCGTCTCCTGCCATTCTATTCTTCTGCTTGGGCCCCTCGCTGCCCCAGCCAACCAGAGCGCGGAGATGCCCCTTCCTGTGGCTTGTGATAGTGCTCTTGGGTTGGTGTTGAGTGCTCGCTTGTCCTGGCCCCACCCTGGCACAAACGGGCGTGGTTGGCTGAAAGTGTTAATTACGAAGGGCAAAACAGAATCGAACAGTAAAGAACAGCGAAAATGTGCTCGCGAGAGGATGGTGGAAGGAGCGAAGGAGTGGATTAATGAAAAGGAATAAAGAGAGCAATACGTCAATTAAACAGGACGAAAGGGGGGGGGGGGGACGAGGAAGAGGAGAAGGGCGAAAAGGGAACCTCGGGCCACTGGCGAGACTCGCCGCCGCGACAACTAAAATGCCCAATCAATATGAGGAGACAGTTCGGAGGATGCCATGGTATGATAAGTGATCATGGGATTTGTCCTAGTAAATTCGGCGCGGCTGGCTCTTTCCTCTTTCCATTTTCTGCGATTTCCCGCTTTCTTTTATCATTCATTTCCGTTTTTAGCAATTGCCCTGGGCGGCGCTTTCTCTTTTCTGCTATAGGCCGCCAGCTAATAATCTATTTTTTCGGCCCCCCCTTTTTTCTCCCCTTCGCCTCTCTCTGTCGCTTTCCCGCCGGTGTCCATCACAATGTTCATGGCCAACAGCAGGCCGAACCAGCATGCACAGGGCGTCGCGCTCGCTATTCATTTTCCAGCATTTCTTCCAGCATTTTGTTCCCGTGCCTTTTGCCAAGGTCTGGCCGCGAGTGTCTGACTGCAGGGCCCGGGCACTGGCTGTCCTCGCCGGTCTCAACACAGTGTGGCGCGGTCTGCACCACCCGCGTCTACGAGTACCAGTGCCAGCCCGACTCAGTAACACAGGTACTCGTACAGGAGCACGAACAGAAGCACAGGCACTGGCACAGGCACAGGCACAGGCACAGGCACGGAACGCGGCGGAAGAGCTGCAATCTCGGCGCCGTTCTGCTTGCAGACAGGGCCTGGCCCTGGCTGGGTTTTCCCCGCTAGGGTGCGCTGTTGGCAGCGTCTTTTCTGCTGGAGAACGCCGGGGAGGATATCACGTCGAGGCATGCCGGCCCATAGCAGCCATCCTCCTGCTTGCCTGTCACGGCCTTCTCCGCCCTGTCCTTCGCCGAAAGATGCGGCCCCCAAAGCTCGGCTTGTTTTCTTTTTTGGATCAAATTCGCAGCCCATATGCTGTCTTGCATTTCTCTCTTCGCACCTGCAATCTGCTTTCGTCTCGGCTCCCTTGCTTAGCAAGGCATTCAAAGGCGGCACGAGCAAGCAACGAAGGCGGTCCGGTTCCTGGTCTCTTGTTCTTCCTATTTTGTCCCGTCACAGAACAAAAGGGGGCCATTCGTTAGTAGAGACACCAGAGCAGAACAAGAACGCATCGCGGCAGTGCAGAGCCACATAAGAGGTGTGGATTGTGCAAGGTGTCCAGAGCATGCTGCATTCACGCGCACAGGGGGTCTCCCTATTTCCTTTCGACAAACACGCTCTCCCAGCAGTTGCAACCAGATCCACACCTTGGTCCCAGCAATTCTGCTAGCGAATCTGTCTTTGTTCTCTGGGCAAAATACGCAGTACTCCGTATACGGTGGAGCTTCCTGCGCTAACAATAACACTCAAAGCTGCCTGTCTGCTCCGGCCTGTGCTGTAGACGTGCGCTACTCCCCTCCAAGCTGGCGAACAGACACGCTTTCGAAGTGGACCCAGGCTAACAGACGACCCTAGAGACGCCATGGGCTGGATGGTCAGGACGTCTGATCCATCACGCTGCTTCTTGCGTAGCGCGGCGGGTAATGTTTCCGAATATGGAACAGGCCCAAACCTCCCATATTTTAAGCTTTCGAATGCTCCGTACGAGCAGACCGCTGCATACTGTGCAGGCGTTTCATTCAATACCTGGACTCGGAGTAATGATGGCCATTTGCGCCCGAGTTGGAGAATGAGAACGGCGCACTCTGGCAGCATCATATCTTACTCCAGTCAAAAGCTGTCTTATACGACTTCCGTGGCACCACAAGCAATACCAGCAGCGAACGGCGACAGCAACCCCAAGGCAACTGTCTCCTTGCCTATTTTGCCTGAGGAACTGCCACTGCTCTGCCGTCCGACCCAGCTCGCTGTGTTGGCAGCTGCCCACAGGGCCTGGCCCTCTCGGGCATTCAAGCATGCTTTTTGTCTCTGTTTTATTTCCTGGTGCCGTCTGCGCCGTGAAGTGACCTACCCGCTGCCCGCTCGTACCCGCGCCCGTGCCCGCGCCCGTGCTCTCCCGTTTCTCCTCGTCTCCAAAACATGCTGCTGTCTCCTTGCATGAATGGCGAAACAACCAGGTCGGAGAGAAAACAACGTGTCTACAAAAAGCATGCCGGGCTATCAAGTGCTGGAACGAAAGAAAGGGGGGAAAGAGAAAGAGCTTAAGACTGCCGCCGGTGGGAAGACAACAAACACCAGGCAACCGCACACGGGTCGAACAGGGTCGTATGGCCGTGGCTAAATTTAGAAGCCGAAGGGCGAACCTCCAGAGGTTTCGGTTCAGCTTGGCAGTCAACAACTTTGACGACCTGCAGGTAGTAGCTATTGCCAACAGCCAACTGCATTTCCATCGCCGTTGATGCAAGGGTCTCATATCGTCTTCTGCCAGCAAATCGCAAACATGCGCGGCGTACACTGCTTTCGTCCTCATTTGCCGCGTGCTCTTTGCTGCTTGTTTCTTCTCTCATTCATCCCACTGCACAGATGCATGTTGTTCATACAGGTGCATATGCGGACACACGGCCGAGCGCAGAAAAAGAGGGAAGAAAAATGGAACAAGAAAGCGGTCAGCATTCGACAAAACCCTGCAGAAGCAACCCAGCGTGTTGAACTCGGTCTTTCCAGCGAAATTTCTTAACGGAAGACAGCTATTCGGGCGGGCTATTGGCCACCTCTCTCTCCGCGCATTTTAATCTTCCCTTTTGTTTTGTTTCTGCTGGCGCTTGTGTCGGATATGAAAAGAGATGAGTTGGATCCTCCAAGAATCTTCGGCTCCGATCCCTATTCACAGCATACCGGGGTGTATTTGTTCTAGCCTAAAACCAAAGACGCTGTCAGTATCTTATCTTACAATACCATTCTGCACCGCCCAATGCCAACTGCAAACTGTCCGAAAAGTCGCTATGGAAATAGAGAGAGCGGTCACAAAAAATAGCGATCCAAAGCCAAGCAGCAAGCTAGAAATGAAAGGCGCATGGCAAGTGCCAAGTTGAGACACAAGAAGCAAGAAAGAAAGACAAAAAAGGAGGCAAACTAGAGGCGGCATCCAGGCAAAGAACCTAACAAGTTCCATGCAGGCAACATGCAGGTGCCACTGCAATCGACGAAAGTATACCCTGTCTAATTTATCACACCCCCTTTTGCCGACCCCTCCCCAGCACACCCACAACGTGAAGATGATGCTCCAGGCTTCCCCCTCACAATTTGCTCAGTAAGATACATTACTTCCTGCGCGAATTATGTGGGAAACAAGATGTCAACAACCAAAGGCCGCAGGACATTTTACATAGAATCAAGTGACGAGTAGGTGAGGGCAATTATTATCACTTAAACTAACCTTCAAAAAACAAGAGACCCCCCCAAAAAAGTTCAAGCTCTTACGCGGCACTCTTGCACGCATGTGTGCACATTGAATGCTTGTGACTGCGTTCACTTCTCAAACAGACGAAAGGCCGGGGTGAGGTCGCTATACTGTCTTGCTAATCCCTGGATAGATCCTGACAAAACAAAGCACCCAGAATAGAAACATAGCTGTTGTTACATTGAAAACAACTAATCCGGCCTTCTTTCCCCTTTCCTACCTAAAACTAGGGTTTTTTTTCTTCTTTTTCATATCAAATAAGGTAACAGGACGTTACATGCGTGTCATCCGGCGGTTCTCCTCCTCTTCCCCTCTTCCGCTTCTCGTTTTCAAGTCTCTTAATAATATTGTGAGGCACCTTTTATTTTGAATGGCTCTGCGTTGGCCAAGCGGGAAGAAATGCGAAAATTAACAATAACAAAACCAAAAAAAAAAAAAAAAAAAAAAAGAAAGAGAAAGATGGAAACAAGGTGGGAGGACAATTAAAATCAAATAAAGAACGAGTCACGAAAATGGAAAAAGGAAGCAAAGCTACGCATCCTTTTTCCATCTTTGAATTCTACAATGTCATTTCGATTCCTAGCCGCTAAGAGGCGCGGGGATGGATGACGATATGTGATTTCTGACCGTCTGGAACTATCTTCAAAAATAAATAAAAATTGGTGAGACTCGATCTTAAAGGATATTTTTAGATGCGCTTTCGTATCTCGGACCAGTTGTTGTCTAGCTCTCTCATTTTCGGAACCGTTTGTTGGCCGTTTCATTTTATTCCGATTCTTATTTGTTGATAGAATTGTAGTGGCTGAGAAAGCTGCAGAAGCCTCAGTGTTTGTTCTTTCTATACCTAATAACGGTTCACCCAAAACGTATCCCGTTTGCTCGTCCTCTGTAGCATCAGTCTTTCTCATGGACGCTTGCCCCTTGGCACGACGGGTCGTCATTCTTTTATTTGTAGCCTCTTGTGGTCTTATTATCATTTTCTCCCATTTATCATTTCAGCTTCCCTTGTTTTTTTCTTCACTTGCTCCACTCCAAACAAGAATGAGTTATTGTTTTGGGGGCCATTTTTACCCAGCAGCTTGGTTTGGCTCTGGGCCCGCACTCTCCCCATCCCTTTTGACAGCGAACCCTTTTCGTCTTTTCCCACTGCTTCCTTTTCCCTCCAGTTTTCCATTTTATGGGCGGATAATTTGCGATGCAACCCGCCCTAGATGAGGCCAAAAAAGCGACCACTTTTTGTTGCTATCAGAGCTTTTTTCAATAGAAATAGCGCTTGGTGGGATAAAAAAGTGGGAGAAAGACAAATGGAATATAATATCGAGTTTATGCAGGGCGAGACATGCTCTATTCACCCCCGTCGCCTTTGGCGATCAGCCTGTCGCTCACCAGAGTAACCTCACTTCTATGTCTATTTTTCAAACAGACGGCGGCTAAACCGAGATTTTCAGATAGCATGTCTTGACAGACAGTCTCTCATTGCATGTTGTTTTTTTTATCTTATTTCCTTTTTTGGTAGTTCGGCCCCAGCCTTCTGGTCTCTGCATACGCCACTCGTGTTGGCCAGTTGGTTGTCAACTCAAGTTTGTTTAAAGAGAAGTCACGTGGACATTCTGACTATTCTCGCCAAAACGTACGTATCTTAGCAACAGTTCGCTGCTTTGCTCTAAATATTAATGTTAGAAGCCTGCTGGCTTCAGTTTTACCAAAACTACGAGTGATACTTGATTCTGTGCCTCTTCTACACCATGATGTCTTGTTCCTTTGTTTTGACAAAACGCTGCAATCGGCCCTCGCTGATGCTCTAACACTGACAAAACCCCACTAATTCAAGGCTCGGCGAATCAGGCGCCGCCATTTTGCCCTGAAAGAAAATAGCCGCCCAGTCTAGAGAGTTTAAGCGCCCGGCGCCCATTCCCACCATCAATCGGAAACCAACGAGCCAACCAAACATCAGTTAAAAATAACCTCCAGAAAACAACAGACTACGCAAGACAAAATGAAAGGGGGCACGAAGCTATTGTCATCTTTCTATTGCAGCTGTGACTCGGTGTGTTTTCTTTGCTGACGCCGTGGCTCTTTGCTGATTTTGATCATTTTTTCAAGCGGGACTCGCAAATCATAGCAACATCGCGGTCGCCGCTCGGTCCTCTGACAATTCGCAAACCAAGCCAGCCAAGTGGCTGATACTGCATGGGTGGCGTCTCTTCTTTGCTTATGATCTGATAGTCATGGAGAGACTCCACGGCCAAACCCATCCCTAACCTAGCGCCCCGTACGATGACGACACTCGGTCTCCTTGGGCGGCGTTTGCTCGCCCTCCCAGGGTAGTTGTGGAGGGTCGTGGCGCGTGGGGTCTGCCAAGAAGGCACTCGGCGCTTCTGCAGAGGCCCGGCGTCAAGGTACGGCCTGCCACCTGCATCTATTTTTGGAGGCTGGCCTCTCTCTCCAAGTGGACCGGGAGAGGATCTTGCATATCGTGGGCGGATGAGAGCCGGCCATGAGAGGCTCGTTTTCAGGCTTCATGCCTCTCGCGCCGGGGCCGGGTCCGGGGCTCGGGAAGGGGGGGGGGTGAGACAACGGTAAAGCCAGGCCCTACCAACAGGAGGGACCGAAGGATGGCCTCCTGCTGCTGCTGCTCTCTTCAAAGCTGGGATTGTCGAATCACAGACGAGGGAAGCAGAGAGCAGCACGGCTAACCGCCTCGCCTCCCACTCCACGCCCCCTCCCCTGGCCTCAGCCCTTTCCAGCCTTCCAGCCTTTCTACTCTGGGCCTTGCCTGGCGCCGAGCCCATACCCAGCGCTCTGGATGCATATCAGCAAATCTCCTCTCGTCGTCACCTCTCAATCGTCATCACTCATGCAGGTACCGCCCGCCCCAGCGTGACGCTGTGGTGACTCTTCCCTTTTTTTGTCCTCTTCTTCTTGTTCTTTGGCTTTTCGGATCTGTACACACCCTCCCATAGCCTGCGCGCCTTCTTCTCGTCACGGCCACAGAATAGGCGTCACAGCTCTGTGATCCTTGCACGTATGCCCCCCGGTCCGTTGCCGCCGTTGGCCTAGTCTCGGTGAATCGGTTAATCGCCGTATCTCTGAGCACGGAGGCCTATTTTTACATCGCCACAGGGCACTCCAGCCAGAGATTGGGGAGCGCGATTTTTTTGTTTTCTTTTGCTTCTTCATGGTTCTGGAACATGGACTTTGGTCTGCCGTCTTGTTCTTTTGATACTTGCACCCCCCTTCTGCTTTCTGTGGTTCTCCCCCACGGTTGCCTTTTCCTGTTAGTTTTCTCTAATTCTAAAAACAGATGTAGGGTAGCCCGTTGCCAATGCACCAACATCTGGGGCTGGCGGGTATCTGCAACTTCATCACCGTTGTCTTCCACCAGCCTGACTTGCCTGGCCCAAATGAACATGTTTCATCGAGTTGTGAATGCCGGCAGAGCCAGCAGAGGCGCCCGCTGGCTTGCTCATTGGCCAGTATTCGAAAAGTAGACGACCGGCAGGACATACCATGACGTATCGCGAGAACCATAGCTCGCTCTCATGTACCTTGGGATGCGCAACCATTCCCATTGGCCGGTGCTCTCCTTCAGTCACTCTACATAAGCGACCATTGCCAAGCCTTCAGAGACCCTCTCCGTCTCCCGCTCCCCCTCGGAGCCCAACAAGCCAGTGTTGGGCCCGGAAGATGAAGCCCGCATAGGGAGTACAGGGGACAAAAAGGCCAAAAGGCCAGAAAAATAGCAGCTGCATGTCCCAGTTGCACTGAGCGGCTGTGGAGCACACCATTAGGAGCAGCACACGTGCGTCTGTGGTGCACGTCCTCTGCTGTGGCTTATTTTTATACCACAACCTCATTGTCCTTGAGCTTATTGTAACGACATCGCATCCCAGGCAGTTGGTGGATATGGCCAAAACAACGTACAGAGAAATCAGAAAAAAAAGAGCCTTTCACTCTTTAAAAGATGGAGCTTCATTCGTAGGCATTTCTCCGAGATGGGGTGTTCGTAAAGAATCTTTCCCCGGTTTCGTTGACGAAACATTGTTTCTCGGCGGCGCGTGACTGGGCGCCGTTGAGGCGTGTAAGTCGTCTACGGAGTAGGCCCAGAAAGCCACCCCGGCACTTCCCCCTTGTCATCTCGTTCTGCCGACATGCCTGTCGATCTGAAATAAATCTTTTCTATTTTTACATATGGCAAGCATCGGTTAGCTCTTCGGATGAAGAATAAGACAGCTTGCTTCTCGTGGTCCTGGTCTCGCATTGGCCGACGGAATCGTCATGATCGTCTCTCGTCTTGCGTTCTGTTGCCGCTGTGCACGTCACATCGCGAGGCCCATTTCGAGGCCTGAAAATGCATTCTGTCTTTATTTTTAACTGGCTCAGACTGGGCCTTGCCTTCTGCGACCCAGGAGGTCACCATTGCAAAAGGGTATTCCCGCTGCTTATTTTAGAAAGTAATGGAATGTCGTCTTCTGTTTTGTTTGCGGTTTGTTATCCCTGTTCGTTTCCACCCCTTCAACTTTATTATTTCTATTTTAAAATACTTACATATGGCTTGTAGCTGTCAAAAACAAAAAAAGAGCGTCGGCATATCTTACCGAGATTGGTTTCGTTTCAATCTCGAAAAGAAAAAAGGGGGGGGGGGGGGGGGGGGGGGCGCCACAAAAAAAAAAAAAAAAAAAAAAAAAAAAAAAAAAAAAAAAAAAAAAAAACAAAAAAAAAAAAAAAAAAAAAAAAAAA